>CAJVPQ010003826.1:0-10388 GCA_910591825.1 Funneliformis caledonium | reverse complement strand
GTAATACATATAAAATACTATGTAATTGTTTATACAAATCCTTTAAAAAAAAGTTAATTATATAGTAAAAGATTGCACCGCCATTCTTTTCGCCGGGGACTGTAGTCTGTTAAAGATTGAGATCAAGATAAAAAAGATAAAAAAAGAAAAAAAAAAACAATAATAATAGGAGAAAGATAATAATATGATAATATAAAATCCACTCATTTGAAAAATAAATGAATATCAAATAGTCAAATCTGAAATTATTTTGCTTCTAGACAATTTTTTTTTAAAATAATATGTTAAGTTTTTAATAAAAATATTTATATAACTTTTATGTTAGTTTATATATAAAGATAGGCATCACAATTAAAAAAAAATGGCATAATTGAGTTGCAACTTGTGACACAATTAAATTTCCTAATATCACAATTAAGTTGCAACTCAATTAAAATTTAAAAATAATTATAGAGACCATTTTTATTTATATAGATAAACATTTTGATAATAGAAACAAGATATATTAGCAAGATTTTAATACTTATCACATAAAAATTAAATTCTAACATTTTTACAAAGGAAATTTAAATAAAATGAAAATGATAACAAAAGAAAATAAGTTATATAATAAGAAAGTTTAAAATATATATACCTGTATCAGACATTGTTTATAATATAAATGTTTTTAAGATTGTAAAATCTAATTTTTAATTAGTCTATTTATCATTATATATTTATCAAAATCTAAAATTACGTAAATTTTTTCATAAAATTTAAAAAAAATTACCTTTATTAAAATTACGTATCTATTTCAATTTGAAATATAGACTATTTTGCAGATTCAGTTTTACTTTATCTGTTTATTTCTTATAATATTAAATACAATTCATAATAGTAAAGAAATTAAAAATGGTTTAAATATTATAAATTATATAAATTAATTTTTGGTAAAAATTTTTTATATTATTTATAATAAACAAAAAAAGAAAATGATTAGTTTGCATAAATTTTATCAAGTATAAATAAAATTAAGAAGTATAAGATCAATATAATAATTATTATAATTAATATAATTAATACATTATAATAATTAATATAAACTAGGTAATAGGAACTATTTACAAGTCTGAAATATTAAAAATATAACCTATTTCAAATTCATGCGATAAAGTAATCTATAATAGAATAGCAATAAAACAAATGCATATCAATAAACATCAACTCAAATTAAGAGCAGAATAATAGACAGATATCTTATGTCACTACATCTAGATTGTAAATAATCTTATGTTATACTCTAGACTAATTATTATAAATATAATATAAGTATAATATTGATTTTATTTATTATATATAAATTTCTAATTATAAATATAAGTTTATACAAATTTATATAAATTATTTTAAGATTTGTAACTTTTTGTAATTTTATATAAAATCATATTTATAAGTATTAATAAATTTTTAATCTAAAGTTAATCATATAAGTCAGTTTTATATTTTAATATCTGCTGCTTTTTTAACTATTCATACTTTATCTGTACTTTTCTGCAACTTATAAAATTTTACAAAAAAGGTATGTATTTAATGCATAATTAGATGTTAAATATTTTTGCTGATTATTGAAACAGGTTATCATATAAAATTTTGAAGAATTAGCACTTTTTTCTTATATTATCTGTCTCAGATATTATTCTATGATAACACTGATATAAGTTATTTTAATTTGAAATAATATTATAATTTTTAGTTTATAAAAAATAAAATATTTAATTATATATCTTTTATAAATATATATATTGGTTATATTTATAATCTTATTTTGATACAATAATTATTGTTATATATAATAATAAATATAATTACACATATTATAAATTATATAAAAAAGTGAAAGTAAAAAGAAGTTATTATTTATATTTTGATTTTTAATATTTATAAAATAGTTTGAATTATAATTAATTTATTTGATTATTATTTTATTTAGATATATATTATAAAGTAGTTGTATTTAATAAAAATATTATTTAAATTCAAAATTTAATGAAGAATATAAAATGTTAAAATTATATTAGATCTTATATAATTTAATTAAATAATATATTTTTATTAATATTTACTATAATATTTTATTACTAATACATGTATATATTTATAACTATAAAACATATATAAAAAATGCTTGCTATTTTAGACTTAAAACTGAAGAGTTAAAAAAAAAATTTAATTTAGTAATACATATATTTTTTCAATTAAATAATCTGTTTTAAATAACAAAATTAATAAGATAAATGTAATAAGATATTGGTTTTATTGGTTTATTAAAGAACAATTATTTATTATATAAAATATTCAGGTTCAATTTATCAGAATGTAGTCGTTTGACTATCAACTAGCTTTCAAGTATATTTATTTGATTAACTAAACATTAATTGTGTACGAAAACTTCGATCTCCAAAATCTACTCTACTATTCAAAAGAATTCTTTATTTTCATGATCTATCTACTTATGACTATTGAGAAATTGAGAAATAAAGAATGATTTCAGAATGCCAATCCACCCTAAGAATTAATAATAAAATTTATTTAAAAAAAAAAAAAAAATATTCAATATACAAAAAATTTAAATATAATATTACATAAAAAAGAAAAAAATTTCAAGGCAAAAATAATTTATTAAAATTAATTTAAAGTCCCAAATAGAAATAGTTCTATAAAATTATTCTTGATCATCAGGAGATAAGCCATCGTCAACTATAAAAAAAACATGAATTTAATTAAATAAATCAAATAACGATTTAAAAATTAAAATTTAAATTCCTACTTTTTCTTCTATAAATTGTAATTTCTTGTTGTTTAAAATATCGTCGATTTTCTTCATCAACGAGTACAAGATTAAGATAATAACGTGTGGAAAACTTTTTGTTAACATCACGGAATGTTGGAGTTAATTCAAACCCTCCAAGGAAAAGACGAATGGGAATTGTTTCACCTATATCAAATTTTATAAAAAAAAGTTATTAAAATAATTAAAGTAACCTGCAATTTGTAAAATGTGAATATAACTTACCGCGTACAGGAGCGCCATCCATAATTTCAAATTTAGTAATTGTTTCGCTTTCATTATATTGATTTGGTGCTAAACAATAATTAAATGGTTTAGTGTATGATAATTAATCGTCATACGTACTTACATATTGCTAAATACCTGCGCCAGTAGTTTCACGACGAATAATTGACAATTCCATATGTTTAATTTTTATACGAACGAGTAGGAAATAAATTTTGCCTACGATTACATCTTTAAGGTGATATCTAGGAAAAAAAAAAAATGTAATGTTAATTTCTTCTTTCTTTTAATATTAATATATATATATTTTTTACATTAAATTTTTCACAACGTTTAAGCAAACCTTGACTTATTGTATTCAAATTCAATATGTAGACAATCTTCAATACCAACTTCCATTTTGATAGAACTATTACTATCTGGGGGCATACGATATGAATAAACCCATATATCTTTCTCGTTTACAATATCAGTTATACGCCTTGAAATAGTCACGCGGACGAAATATCTAAAAAGAAAAATACTTAATAAATTACAATAAAGGCATACTTAAAATATAATAATATTCACCTCAATTTAACATTTATTCCGTGGTAACTCTCATATTGTTTTTCGACATTTTTGAATTCGAATTCATAAGAGTGTGGTTGACGCATTTCACCAGGTACTGCCAATTCTTGTACTAAAGAAGTAAATTCGTAATGATTACCTCGATCGTAGAAAAGCTCTAAATATTCCAAATTACATATTATTAAAACGATATTCGAGTAATGATAAAATAATAGATATTTGTAGATAGCTAGATATGAAATTACCAATATTTCCTACGAATTCTATTTTAATTCCTTGATGTTCAAGCTTCTTTCCATCGCGAGGTCTGATAGTTACCTTGTTTAATTTTTTTTAAAAAAAAATTGTTTTAATTAAATTAAAAAAAATCACACACGCATTAAAAAGTCTTACTCACTTTGCCAGTTACGGTTTCTCCATCAAAATACAGGGGAAATTTTTCACGGCGATCTTTATCAACCTTGACCTCTACTAATTTCCTCTGTTCTTCTCCATTAAAACGAATGTCAATATCTGCCGGTGAACTGAAGCTAAAAAGACTCTATAATAATGAAAAGCGATTTAATTATATAATTCGTCTTAAGATAGTTTTTTAAAAGAAGAAAAGCTTAGAAAAAAATTACAAGCAACCATTGATAAATCCTGGAACGAAATGATTTGTACGTGAATTGGTAAAAACGAGAAAATATTCAAAATCACGATGCTTGCCCGTTTTTGGTCGATTGAGGTTTGATTTGATTGGCTAGATCTGTTGTACGACACAAACAAAAGTATAATTTAAAGAATTCGTTTGTTGGGAATAACGTGGTTACTTACTTTTCGATATTTCCTAGAATCAAATATCTACAATTGTTGAATTAAAATATACATAACTCACGTGATTTTGACTTCATAGAATATTCTCGAACTTCCCTTCCTTCTTGTAAAATAACAATATTTCCGCGTATAAACCGTTACAATTTGTGAGCTCAGTAAAATTTAAATGTATGTATTGATTATTTATAAAAGCATCAATAAGTCAAGAATGTACCTCTCGATTTTAAAATATCACAATCGCGATACTTTTCTGTAAAATACAAGAGGTAAATGAAACTTGGGATTTTATTATTTTATGAAAGTTTGATTGGAAAATTTGTTTGTTATTGCAATGAATTATCATTATTATCATTATTGAAATACAAATATAATAATTGCCTGTATTTTTTAACTAATCAAAATTCGTAAGATTACGTAATCAATCAATAAATAAGTAGATATTCATCTTACGATCGGTGAAATTTTTTTTTCTCTTTCACAAAAATGAGTGCAACAAAATTAGGCATTTTGCTCGTTCGTACACTAGCGAAACCAATTGCAAATAGTATTAAAGTAATTAAATAAGCTTTGTTTTTAACTTTTTATAAAAGTTTTGTACTCACGTCCTTTGTTTTCTATTAAAAAAAAAAAACAAACAAATAAGAATTATAGTAAAAGACATGCAACTTTTCGTCAAATGTGTATTAATGTAGCGCAGGCAACTCATCGGTTTGAAATTAAATTAAAGATGAATTTATTGAGTCAAAAATCAGAAAAAATTCGTCCTTTAAACGATGCAAAGTAATTTATCATCTTTTTTATTCCTCTTTTTACATAATTTATATTTTTAAATATATATATTTTATATTTGTACAATTAGAGCTGTAGAGATGGGTGCTAATTTTTTAGGCGAGGCAGTTATTTTCGGAGTTGCAAGTTCTTTAATCATATGGGAACAAGCTAGGTATATGTTGAGTATTAATATTTATATTAATTCTTTAAATTTTATTAACATTTTTTTTTTTTATAGATCCTACAAAATTTCCAAAGATCGTCAACATCAATTGAATGAACAAATAGAAAAGTTACAAGAGGAAACGACAGAATTAAAATCTCACATCGAAATAAATCGATCATTTGAGGATCGAATGATGAATCAACTTGAAGAACTGAAAAATGATAATGAAAAATTACGAACCCTCTTAGATAGAATTTTGATAAAAGGATTGGAACCAAGGAAGTCTCAAATTTTAAGATTTCCTGGAATGCAATGGGAAAATAAAGATGATAATAAAAATCCACAAGATCAAAATACTCTTGAAAATAAAACCATTGAAAAGATTGATTCACAAAATTTAAACTCCGCTGATCCGCAGTAATAAATATGATTGTCGCGGAATTATAATTTTCTTTCATATATATCACATGCCAAACGGAAATAATAAAATTCCATCCTGTGCCACAGTTTTAACTGAGTCGATA
This sequence comes from Funneliformis caledonium, assembly GCA_910591825.1. Lineage (NCBI taxonomy): Eukaryota > Fungi > Glomeromycota > Glomeromycetes > Glomerales > Glomeraceae > Funneliformis > Funneliformis caledonium. The sequence goes on along the minus strand of CAJVPQ010003826.1, from coordinate 4,489 downwards.
CTTCCTTCCCCTTTAGTAAAACCTAATTCAATTATCCAAGTAAAATGAAATTATGGGATTCTTTCGAGTTTGGAGATCAAGGGACTATGGACGAAACTAGTCCCTTTGACGATTGTTTCAAACTCTCAAAGAAACAACGACTTTATGGTTTTGGAATCTGGTAATTTACCTCGCGTTGCATTTTGTCTCCAAGCTCAATTGTAAAGTTTATTAACGCGTTATACGTTTATCGTGCAAAATAGCTTTGTTCTTGGTTTTATTATAAGTATACTGGTGAGTTTTTTTACTATAAAAGATAATCTTCACTACTTGGTAGCTAAACTAATCTTTTTCTTATTTCCTTTAGTCTACGCTTTCATTATTAACCTCAAACATTACTGGCTTTGCCATTTTGTATACTATTGGAAATGTTATATCTCTCATGAGGTAAAGCTATTTTACAATAAATTCTTTGAAAAAATATCGAAACCTCTAATAGATTTTTTTTTTTTAAAAAAAAAAAAAAAGTACCGGCTTCCTTGTCGGGTTTAAAAAACAAATAAAAACGATGTTTGCCCCAGGTATTTGAATTTTAGAAAAAGATGTATGAATTGAATTAACGTTTATGATTATGATGTAATTAATAAGTTGATCTCTTGTTGAAGTTCGCTGGTTTGCTAGTTTAATTTATCTTGGAACCTTGGTGCTTACATTGGTAGTCGCGTTCACAGTAAGTTATACACCGAAATGTGGTTGTTTTTTCTTTATTGTAATTGTCTAAAGGTACAACAATCTGCCCTTAACGCAGCTGAAAAGTGGAATTATATGTATTATTTTATGCTTTATTCAATGGTTGGCATTATTTTGGTATTGGCAAGTATTATTATTAAAAAGGGTTTTTCTTTGAAATTTTTTTTTTTTCCTGTAATTAATTTATATATTTCGACCGATTTTTTTAGTGCTAGTTACATACCCTACGGAAGGTAAATATGTTAAAACTAATCATTATTTATAAATAAAAACTAATTAATATATTTTATTATTTAGGACTATCATCAAAAAATTGTTTGGAAGTTGTGTTGATAGTGTGGTATAAAGTTGAGGTGTTTGATCGTTTATTTCAGTCTATCATATTTCCATATTTTAACAGCCGATATTTTTTGATTATTTATGATTACAATAATTTATCTCGACATTTTCTATTTTGCAGTGTTCCTTTTCCCCTTTGTTATTGTCAAAAACTTTTATATCCTAATGTAAAAAAAAAAAAATAGTATTCCTTCAATTTTACGTTAATAAATATCCGAATATAACAATGTAGATTTTTTTTTTTAAAAAAAAAAAAAATTCCTGTTAATTTGAAAGCTTCCGCTTTCAAAATCTAATCACATGTAAGTGCTTAATCTCTCAGCAACAGCTTTAGCATCAAGCTTTTCATCTCCAAACACATGGATATGCATATTCCGTTTTGTAATTGCCTTAATATCCGGCCTCAAATTTTCCCACTCTTTTAATTGCTGTTTTTCAAATACAATCTGTTTTCTAACATATTCTTTAACAGCATTGAAAAAATCCTGTTCACGATTTTCTTCATATACCCTTAATTCGTTATGAAGATTATTCGTTACACGTTTGACACGTGCGTCAAGATTTTGCTCGTAACCTTTGGCCTTTTTAAAAAATAAAATAAATTAAAATATTTTATAAATAATTTGTCCAAATGAGAAATACTAATTAAATGAATAGAAAGTCTCACATATTCTAATTCTTCTAAGGCTTCATCAACTTTATCAGACTTAATGCTTGTTGAAGACTTTAAACGTTCGATGTAACGTCTTTTGCTTATAGTAGTTTTCACTGATTCGTCATGCTCAGATATAATTCTAAGACGGTTTGTTAAAGTTTCCTAAATAAAAATTCGTCAAAAAACATTTCTTTGGATTACATAATATTGTGCTTTTGTCATAAATTGTATCATATACCTTTACTACATGAGAATTAATGGAATAGTAACTAAAAAAATCACCGAGAGTAGCTACTTCACTAATAGCTTGTAATTTTTGTAGTTCACTAATTATTTGAAGAGTTTTTCCAAATTTTCGTATACCACTAAGAGAAAAAGATCTTAAATTACAGTTTTAAAAAAAAAATTTGACAATAAATATTTTATTAGTTACTTTGATAAAGGGGGATGCTTTTCAACTGTTCCCAATGCAATAAATTTTATTCCAAGATCGTTATTAAACGTTGCTAAACCTAAAAATTGTAGCTTGAGTTTAATAATCATTACACAATGATGATAAAAAAAAAAATAATAAAGTAAATTTTAAATGATAACCTTTACGAAATCTTGCCAATTTTTGGCAAGTTTTAGCACTATCAAGGAAATGTCCTTCTAAAATATGCGCAATCGATTTTGCCTGAGTCAACCCTTTATCCTCATCTATAATATCCGAAGAGAACTTAAGTCTGAACCCACCAGACCTCTTACGTGGTTTAGTAGCTGGGATAAACTAAATAAATAAATAAATTTCTATTATATAAATATATATGCTCCTTTTCAATGTTTTATCCTTCAATATCTTAACTTACAGTAAAATCAGTTTCTATAAATGATCGAAGTTCTTCATCATGACATAAAAAGGGATTCATTGCCACTCGATTAACCCATAGCTGTATTGAATGCTTAACTCTACGTTCATCCTCCTCATTTGCTTGATAACTACTAGATGAAAAAGGTAATGCTGGTACTATACATTCCGGATTAGAATAGGCCAATGCATTGTATAACCTCTCAAATTCTACATATGAACGTTCAACTGAAGCATATGAACTATTTTTATATCGAGGTAAATTCGTCTGAAAGAATAATGATATAATTATTATTCAAATGCTTAAATAAACAAAGTTTGAGGCTCATGCAAAATTTATGTTTCTTACAAAAACTTTAAACTTGAAAGCAGGATCGCGACGGTTTTTGTCCAGAGTCGTTATTGAAATACGTAAATAATATCCCTCATCTTGTGGTTGTTGCGATGAGCCATTTTTAAGTTGTTGTCTTGTTCTAGAAAATTTAGGCGACGAATTTTGATGACTCTGAATTGTTTCCTCATTTTTATTTAACACAGGTTCTTGTGGTACTGCCATTAATCTCAAATGACTAAGAGAGAAAATCAATAAAACAATTGATATTTTTTGTTGGCGGTTTCATATTATGATAGATAAACATATGATTGCGTTGTTGTAATGTGTAACCTTATTAAGAAATCGATCAACCAAATTAAGTTATCGAATAAAGGAAAATTTACTAATTAAGGGTTAAATCCCAATGTATACAAAACATTTATTTTTTAAAATGATGTAATTGCAAAAGTCAATTATTTGAATCACTTTATTTGCACTAATAAATAAATAAATTAAATACTAATATTAACCAAAAAAAAAAAAAAAAATATTTAATTTTATGAATTTATTGTTATATATATATCAAATATTATTTATAAATTTATATATATTAAATTATATATATCATAATATTAGAAATCTTATTATAATAAAACTTCTTAATAATGCAATTTTAATAATTTTAATATATATATAAAACTAGTAATACTTAAATACTTATAAATATTAAATATTTATATATAATAAATATTAGAGTTTTATAATTTAATACAATAGCAAAAAATTGCTAATTTCTAAATTTTATGTAATCATATGGGAGGCGGTCAATAGAAAAGAGGGAAATCTACAAATTTTGAGTAATTTTAGTTATTAAGCTAGTTTTGTTCACATGACCATGATCAGCAGAGTGAACCAATAAAAAAATTTTTGACTAAAAAGTGGATTTCCCCCCTTTTCTACTGACCGCCCCCCGTATTTTAATTTCCAATTTATATGTTATTTATTATTATGTAATGTTTTTTGTAATTGCACAGATTTAATTAATTAGAATTTGTCATTTACTAAGTTTAATTATATTGATATAGCGAAAAGTGTAGAGGCGCCGATGTTAAGGCAACAATGATTAATTCAATTAATACCTTCTGCTTACATTACTAATTGTTTATAAATACATAAACGAAAGAACTGAATACAATAATATCCGCAATTGGGATTGTCGTCATTTAATTTAATAATTTTAGTTTATTAAATTGTAAATTTTTTATTTTATTTATTTCAAATTTAAAAAATTTAAAATACTTATATTTATAAAACTTTGTCTTTATTAAAATGTAAAAAAATATGCAAAAACTTCTCGGCCATTTAGGACAATCTGAAATGTTTAAAATGACCAAAGTGGCCATTTGAGATGGTCGATTTCAAAATGACCATTTTGGATATTATCCGAAATGAGCATTGCGGACATTAAAGCATTTGGACTAAAACAATTTTGATAGAAAAATAAATCAAAAGAATGGGTATAGCGACTCTTTAAAAAATTTTAAAAAAATGATATGCACTTGTGTGGCTGAAAATCTTTCTAATCCGTCTTTATATATACATACAT
>CAJVPQ010003825.1:0-10388 GCA_910591825.1 Funneliformis caledonium | reverse complement strand
GATGTCTCATCTGTGAATAAGGTTTTTTTTCCAATTATCGTTTAAGTGTTTTTGGGCCTATTCTACCCTTTTTTCCTTGTGTTTTTCTGTAAGCATAGGGGTTGCGAGTGGGAGAGCATTCTTATAGCCAAAAGTGTGAAGATGGGTTCGGACTGTCTCTCTTCCTACCTTCTTACCTTTTTCTGCTAATTTATTATCTAAATCACTGATTGAAATTTTAGGATTTCGTCTAATACATTGCCCTATAGTATATGCATCTGAATGGTAATTTTTTTGGGCCGACCTTGACCATTTTCTGAGCTACGATTCCTGTTTCTTTTAACTTTTTTAGGTTGTAATAGATTTGTTGAGAGCCCAATGCCCGTTTTTTGCTGAATTACTCTTGCTGCACATATTCCTTGGTTCCAATAATGTAATATTACTTCACGCTGACGTTGTTTTTGAGAAATTTCCATTTTGACATTATTTTACGGAATTATTTCTAAGAGTTTATGGGAAAATTTTATTATTGTTAAGACAAACAAAGTTGATCATTTTAGATTTATTTTATTTTAGTGGTTGATCTTGTCACGTTAGAGTCACGTGATATTTTCAGGTACCACTGTATATCTTCGAAATGCGTTGAGATATATACTACATTATTATGGATAATCATAACGAATGAAAGCGCCCGCTCTTATATTTTTTGAGTTCAAAATTGAATTTACATAATTCATTGCTCATGAAACAGTTTTTCTTTTCTGACCAGAATAATAATGATGGGCTTTGATGGGCTTGCAACATATAATGTAAGATCAAAATTCAATTGTTATAATTTTTTTTTTTTGTTAAAAATTTTAAAAAAAAAAAGTATGAAGGCTTTTTTTAATGTGACATAATTACTTTTGAGATCATGAACAGGCATTATCACAAAAAAACGCTATAAATTCAATAATACAAATAATCGACGTTTTTTACCTGACGTAATAAATAATCCAAATGAAGGAGCTTCGACTACATGAAAGCTGAAAATGTTCATGTTTAATCAAATTAATGATCATTATTCGGTTACATAAGTTTTCAATATACAAACGTTTATGTTTAAACGGTTTTAAAAAATGTTCTATTGTCACAATTGCTGGCGTCTTTTCTTCAAACTTGGATCGGTCATAACCGTAACCAATATTGGTCAGTTCTGACCGACTGGTTGAGTAACTGATTTTGACCGATTTTAACCTTGTTTAATTTGTATAATAATACAAAAAGCGAGCAATTTAAAACGTTAAGATAATAATTCTTGTATTTAATTAATAAATAAATAAATAAATAATTTAAAATCAATTATAAAAGGTTAAAAAAATGACATGCAAGAATGATATGTTAAATTATCATATTTTGCAGTATGGTTAAAATTTTTCAACTAATAACTAATATTATACTTTGGTTGCAATAAAAAATTTTTATTATAAAACATTATTTTAATAAACAAATTAGAAGAAATTTGGTAAAATATTAGTAATGTCATGTAACGTTTGATATGAATTTATAAAAGTAAGAGTTTGACTCGAAAACTCTAAATAATTCAAATAGTTAGAATTCAAAACTTTTTAATATAATATTTTTAATGCACCTAAAATTTTTCTTTGTAATTCTCAACTTTCGGTTTATTACAATTATCTGCATCTGTTACTTTGTCAGTATTTAATTCTAAGTGAATTTTCTAAATCCAATCTTTGATAGATGGTGTCACTTTATATAGTGAACAGCCCTAGCGTCGCCCGTAAAAAATGGTAGCCGGATTTTATTTGCCGGGTCACATACTTATTAGGGGTGACATATAATTGTGACAATTAGCATTTTTCTCTCAAAATAATTTCCAAGTCCCCAGAATACTTAGTAAATTGAAGACAACTTGTAAAAACTATTTCAACTCGATCATGATATGCCAATTTTTTTTACAATAATTTCGTAATACAATTATCTAAAATTTTTATATTTGTAGTCTTGGCATACTAATAGATAACATTTTTTAGTTAGTTACTTTTTCCATTTTATTTTCATCAAAATAAGTGATTTTTTTTGAAGCTTTAGACCGAAGTGATCAGCAAAAAATAATCATTTGATTTGAAAAAATTGATTTTCGTCTGAATCAGTCATAACTTTCAGAATAAAATCACATTACAGTTTAATACTCTGTATGAAATTGATTCATTCTATAAATTGATTATTAATAAAACGAAAAATGTATTAAAAATAAATCATTATTAATTTTCGAAAACGTTACTCTAATATAAAGTTATATACTTTTACAGATAAAATACATCATTTTAAAAATCCATAAATACCTATGATTTATTTTTTGTTTACATTTTTGAACTTTTTTTATTTTTTTTGTTTTTTTAACGTTTTTTAAATGTTTTGTTTTAATAAAAATCCAACATTACCAAATCATGTCAAGGAATTATTTAATATTTAATATAATATGGTTAATAATTCAAAGATTAATTGAAGTAAATTGCGAAATAAAACCACAACGACGAATTCATCATTCTGCTACATACATTAATAATAAACTATACATTTTAGGTGGACAAGATATAGATGAAACTGACGTTGATGGTGATATTATCGGAAAAGAATTTTTTTACCTTGATACTTTCTAATTCTTTTGATACAAATCAATGGAAGGACTTAACAAATATTAATCCCATTCCGCCACATATTTCTGCTGCATCTATTAAAGGCGTAGATAATAAGACATTAATTTTATACGGAGGAAGAAGTTTTCAAACTAATGTAAATATGAACTTAGTTTATATGTTTGATACGGAAAGTGAATCATGGAAAACAACAGCAGAAAATTATACCCATAAGAGAAGTTTATCGGGCTTAATAAATTCTAACGGGAAAATGTATTTATTTGGTGGACGGTTTGATTATGGTAGAATTGTGAATGATATACTTATTTTTGATACAGTAAACACAAGTTGGAGAAATGTAACCGATTCATCGGCACCTGCACCAAGGATTAATTATGGTGCCGTCCTCTTACCTAATCAAACTATTATCTATTTAGGTAAGTTAAGATTCTCATAATTATTTTTAGATGATGATAAATATGTATTCAATTTATTTCTTAGGTGGCATGAATGCCAATAATGGTTCTTACTCATTAAGAGAAGTAAACTATCAATTTACATGCAAATTTTTATTTACAATTAACAATTAATTGATTAAATTTTAAAAGGTCTATTTATATGATACTAATAATGATCATTGGGATGTTAAGGTATGAATGATATTACTATTATGGTCAGCACTAATATATGACTAATATGTCTATCATTTAAAGTTGTCTACAGGGTCAATACCTTCAAATAGGCATGGATTTTCTGCTGTACTTGGTAAGTAAGTGGACCAAAGAAACTCTTGGACACGAAACATTCGGTTTCGTTTAATTATTTATATTGTCTTTTTTTAAAAAAATTTTTAGGATTGAATGGTCAACAAATCATAATATTTGGAGGAAGAAATGAAAAATTAAATGAATTTGACCCGTCAAACTCACTTTATACTTTAAATATAAACAGTTTACAATGGAATATTCCAAATGTTTCTGGGAAAATTCCAAAATCTCGTCATAATCATAAAGCTAATGTGTTCAGAAAGTATATGGTCATTTCATTCGGTAAATATTCCAATTTAATTATAAGCTATACATTGTTTGATTCGTAATTAATATTTTTTATTATTGTTACTTTATAGGAACCAATTATGATCAAAAGGATGAAAGCGATATATTACTTCTTGATATTAATGATAATAATAAATTTAAGTGGACTTCACTAAAACATAACAACAATAAACTCGAAATACTCTTAATTATAGGAAGTATAATTGTTATAATTGTTACTGTGGCATCTATAGGAATTTACAAATATAAAAAAAGGAAAGAAACCCAATATGAAATAGATGTAGATCGAGTGCCTTTAGATGATCTAAGTTTCTTGGGTAATTAATTAACCATCAGAATGTGATTTTAATTTTATTCGGAAGTTCCTTTTTTTTTTTATATATATTATTCGTTTTCCCATTTAATTCACAAATTAAACTAATGTCTACAAGTTCATGTTAAAAAAGATATGATTAAATAAAAAAAAATACATTTTTTATTTTTCACAAATAAGGATATTAGGAATCAAAAAGTTTAAACGAATCAAAAATCGGTAACTATGAGATTATAAATCAATTGGTAGAAGTAGTTATAAGCAAAATCTTGAAAAATATAACGAAGAATATATCGTTTCGTTACATGTTCAAGCGTCAAATCTTAAAATTTTGTGTTACGTAAAATGTTGACGTGATTATGCTTCGGACTAGAACGGTACCCGTTTCCTAGTATAATTTATTAACGTGTATGTATATAAAATACTTGTGATTATTAAAGTACAATAAAAATAAAAATATTTATGTTTGAAACACTGGGATAATTTATTTATAAATCCACTTTTCCGGATGGAGATATTTTCTTGTTCCTGTTTATTAAATATAAATCTATTAGTAAAGATTCTTTGTTGTAATCTGAAACAGAAAGAAAATGATTTTACCAAATATTGTTCTATATCTTCAATATGACTTGATACATCATCTTTTCCATTATTTTCTTTATACGATTTATACCATTTTAGGGCTTCTCTTTTATTCATTTGGATAACATGGTTGACCTTGTTATAATATTCAGCAACAAGTTTTTGAGAAGGTATATATCCCATCTCGGCTGAACTTTTATATAATTCAAATGCCTTTGATAAATCTTTGTTTACACCTTTACTATTTTCATAACAATAAGCAAGACTATGTGAAGAAACAATCAATCCATCATCAACGGCACGCTGATAATATTTCACTGCTTCTTCATATTTTTCCTTAAAGAAATAATAACATCCTGCAAGTTCATGATGTCCATTAATATCATTATTTTCACTTGCTTTTGTAATCCAATCTTTACATTTTGCTTCATCTTTTTCTGTTCCAAAACCTCTTCCATAAAATACTCCAACCATTACTTCATAATGCGTTATTGATTTATTATTAAATAGATGGTCGAAGATGTCATGTGATTGTGACTCATATTTTTCTAATGCATCATTGAAACTTTTCAACCCAAGTTTATGATCGTTTAAATAAGCACAAATGATTTCATCTAATGCTTCACGTATTTCATTATCACTATTAATTTTTTGTTGTGTTAATTTTTCATATACTTCTTCAATATTTGGTCTTTTTCCTGGATCATCTTCCCAACATTCTTGATAAAGTTTTTGATACATCGAAGGTGTATTTTCAATCGGTTCTTCTCTAAGACCAAGATCACTAATTTGATACCATAATAGAAATTTTTCCAATTTTGGAAAAGGAGGGTGACCGCTCGTAATTTCCCACAATAAAACACCTAAACTATAAATATCTGATCGTTTATCTCTTTTAGTTTTATTCTTGAAACGTTGTGGATCAATATACGCAGTAATGCCATCACAATTACTATTTATGGAGCTTTCTCCTGATTGTTTAGATAATCCAAAGTCTGCAATCATTAATCGACTATCATTGACTAATATGTTTTTTGAATGCTTTAAAAAGGTATACTATATATATTAGGATTATATAAACAAATTTTATTTAAGTTTAATGAAATATAAATAATTTTACCAAATCCACGTGAACGATATCTTCAGAATGTAAATATTTTAATCCACGAGTAATATCCAAGGCCATCCGAATTTTATCTTTCCATAGAAGTTTATGAAAATTCTTTTTTAAATATTCTCTCAAATCTCCTTGATTAACGTATTGCAATACCATTGCATAAATATCTGATTTTGGATCTTGTAAATCAATCATAAGTGAAAAAAAAAGAAACATTCAATAAAATGTTGAACTCCTTTTAAATTATACTTGAAATTATTAACCTTTTGTGATCCCGAAAAATCTATTTACGTTAGGATGGGAACTGACTTTTCGTAAGATTCTTAACTAGGTAGTAAATAATATAAATGTGAAATTATATATCAATCATTCTACTGCAACTGAATATTATATTTATACCTCTTTAAGAAATGTTTGTTCTTCGATATCAGACTTTGTTGAAATAGATTTTAACGATTTTAACGCGACTATTATGTCGCCATTATTCCAGTGAGCTCTGTCTATTTTTCCAAATGCTCCTTCAGTAATATGTTTAATTTTACTGAATTCCTCGTATTTAAGATAAGTAATGTCACCCTCTTTTATCTTTGGGTCAATCCATTTCTCTATTAACGCCATTTTTAGGATTTTGTAGATTTACTGTAGTTGAAATTACGTAAAACTGATGGTTAAATATTATTCAGAAACTCTGATTTTTCACGTTTCTGAATATTCGATTTCATTTGAAACCACGTGCATGGTAATGAATATAGTAATTATAATAAATACGTATTGGGATACGGTATTTCATGTGGATAAGACGATCAGTAGATCGAAATTTGTTAAGCGGTCCTAAAAGTCCCAATAAATTTGCAATTTCTAGAGATTTTATTTTATTGCCGTTATATTTACTTTTTATAATAATGTATTTATTATATTAATAGAATATCAAAAGCCGATTTTCATATTAAATGAGTTTACTTATCACAAAAATCTTACGCTGATCATCATGTGCTCAATAAATTCTAACCATTGATTTTCCTTTTTGGGCGATTACTTTTACGCGAAATTTCGCTTTAAAAATAAGTTTTTTTAAGATCTTCTTACAAGTAGATACAAATATATAACTTATAACAACAAAAGTATTTGTAATTTTATGGGAGGTAGAAGATTCTCTTAGGTTGTAAAGTTCTGTTATTTAGTTGGATTTTATGTAATATACAAAAAATCGATTTTTAAATAAAAAAGATAAAATTTTTATGATGACAAGCTCTTAATAAATGCTTTGAATTTGACGGAAATAACAACTTTATTAAAGAAAGTAATTTATCTTTTTCCTTGAGAGACTCCATTTAGCTAAATAGACAATATTAATAAAAAGCACTAAAAAAAATATGTAGAAGTTTAAGAATATTATTAAATTATAAGAAACAGTAGTGGTGAATATATTTTATTAATTTAAAATTAATATAAAAAAAATAAAAGATCAAATTTCGAAAAAATAAATATATACTGTCTTTGCTCTTCCTCACTATTGATATCTAATAAAATAAAGAATATTAAAAGTTAATAAGATTCGTCACCATTACAACTTTTTTTTAGCCTGCTGATGGGTTGTCGCTTGTTATGGGAAAAAATGGAAATTTGAAATTTTTTTTGGAATGTGTAAAAAAATCATATTTTTATGTAATACTTTTTAAAATATATTTTTAAAGAAAACTGACATAATTTTTAATTTGAAATTAATATAAATCTCATCACGTGTTTATTCAATCAATTTATTATAATTAACATTTTCAAAATGGTGTGATCAGGTGATTTTGTTGATTAATTATAATAATAAAGTAAACTTTAAAAAAACAGTTTTTTCAAAACTTTTTAACTTTTATTAACCTTTATAACATAGAGTATTTGAGCCTTGTGTATTAGTGAGGTTTAATATGTAGAGGTATCTTTTAGCTTATAAAATGATTCTTAACTTTCTAGCAATTCCAAAATAATTCCTTAGCGATTACTACAATTTTTGGCAAGATTCCTGTTGCAATTCCTAAATAAGCTTCATTTTAGCTTATATTTATCTTTTTTTTATAAAATATATTTTAAGTAATGAGAAATAGTTTTTTGGATGAGTCTTTATCATTTTTATAATAATTCATTCTAACATGAAATTTTTGATTTTTTAGGAAAATGCAATAATTGTTAATTTTTTTCACGAAGGATTTTTTATTTTTCCTATAATAAAACGAAAAAATTGTTTAATTTTATTATATAATTTGTTATATTTAATGTAAACTTTATTTTTGTGTTATAATATTACATTTTTTTTTTTATTTTTTTAAGTCTTATTTAAATATTTCTAGGTGTTTTTTTAATTTTTTTTAATTGATCGACAAATCACTTGATTACACTAATCAAATAAATTTATTTCATACTAGCTGTAGTCCGTTGCTTTGCACTGGGAGGTTTTCAAAAAGAAATAATTAATAATAATTAAATGCTTTTATCGTGATTGTTATTTTTCGATGACAAAGAAAATCCTACTCACTTTTGTTGTATCATAAATGTTTAGATATCGTTGGCCACACAAAAAAAGCTTTCTAAATTTCCTTATTCGATCATTATCACGAACGAATATTTTTTTTTTTTTTTTTTTTTTTTTTTATAGATAAAACGACATTATTCTTAAAATGATAAACAGTCAAATACAAATGATACCGAGATTATCAACATAATTATATTTTTTTTTTTTTTTTTGGAAATTCTTATAAATATACCCTTCACGAGCGCATACTGTTTATCCTATATCCTGATTAAACATTTCAGTTATGACAGAAAGGTTTAATATATACTTCAAGATCGGATTCATATGAATTGGATTATGATAGTTCGTCCACTTACTTAGCTATAAGTTCGAATGGGGCTCTTGCTGCGACTTTTAATGCTAGTATGAATTTTAAAAACTTATATTTCTTTTTCAGTTTAAGTTATTAATTTAGTCACTTGTTTTATTCATTCGCCTGATTTATGTTTAGAAACTTATGAAATTATAATTTACGACGTTAAAGAATTAAAACCTTATAAATGTAACAAAAACGACGACGTTAACAATTTTGAATTTCAAGAAATTAAAAACGAAGTTAACAACTTAGAAACTCATGAAATAAAGTTCAAATCTAATTTTCATTTGAAAATAAATTATGATAAAATGAAATTTAACACATAACTTTTTCTTTGGCCATTTCCAATTACGCAAAAGTCGGAAATGATTTAGTTGCATTCGTAGCTATATCACGTTTTTGCGATAAAGATATGAAAAAAGTTGCCGAAAATAATGATGATGGTTTGAGAGAAACTTCAATAAATCCCCCAGATGCTGAAAGGGGGGATGAGTTTGGGATAGATATTCCAGCAGAAACATATGTTTATTCAACAATATTAAAAGACTGTATCGAAACTACTGTAGACAAGCGCGGTGGGGTCGTTCGATTTTTGAATAACAATTCGGCAAAAGAAGCCGATCAATCGAACGGATCCATTAATATAATCTTCTGGTATTGCAAAAGCAAACATCAATCATAAAAATCTTTCTGGTATCGATCGATCAATATTTAAAAGATCTTTGGTCGCGGAAGAATATGAATTTCCAACAAACATTCAAATGAAAATTGATAAATTATATCATGGCTCAGCTTGTACGAATTTTTTAAATTCTATAGTTGAACAAAATTTTTTATTTGTTGAAGATTATAAATATCAATTACTCGAGATGTATGATTTACAATCTATGGATTTAGAATTGAAATTTGAAATATCTCTTTTAAAAAAAGCGAAAAATTCTATTTTTTCCATTTCAAAGCATGGTCATTTGTTAGCATACTATAATGGTAATAGGTGTATTACGATCTATTTAATGGAAAATGGACTAAAGGTTGGGAGGAAAGAATTTGATATGCAAACAACATCCTTTTTATTTCATTTATTGAAAATGATGAAAGATTATTCGTAGTCGACAAAAACACTGAGAATGAGAATGATGCGAATGAAGCTAAGATAAGGATTTGGGGATCTTTTTACCTTTAAAAATGATGAAATATTTGTCAATTATTCAGACATTTTCAATTCCTTACAAAAGTTTAATCATCATTCAATCGTTTGTTCAAGTGGAATAATACTTGCATCTACAAATGGAGTTGTAACCTCTGTGGTTCCTCCAATAACTATTAATCAAGATCATTGAAACATGCATGACTTTAAAGTATTTAACGATATAAATGATAAACCTAAACCTTGTTATCTTGATGAAGAACAACAAACAGTTGAACTTTTAATTGAAAAGACTACAGTTCAGATTTGGAAGAAAAGAAATATAAGCCTAATACTAAACAAATTCGAGTGACCAAATGATTAAAGTTGATTCTTTAAAGATTCGAAATTGCGAATTTTCTTTAGATTTGTCATGGCCTTCAGAGATTTCCGCTAATCCAGTCGTAGAAAATATTCATTGGCCAAATGAAGCTCATATCCTCAAAGACGCGTGCGTTGCTATGGAGTATCTACACAAACGAAGTGACAAAATTATAGGGCCGATAAATCTATACAAAGATTTGGTTGCAGGCACCGAAAATTTCATTAAAAAATGTATCAAAGATAATTAATAGTTATTCGGCACTTCGTGCCGAATAACTATTATATTGGGAAAATCAAATTTGATTCCCAATATTATT
>CAJVPQ010003824.1:0-10388 GCA_910591825.1 Funneliformis caledonium | reverse complement strand
GGAAGAAAATACAATTCAGGATATCGTCAAAATAATTATCAGCAACAAAATAATCAGCAAAATCGATCTCCACAAAATAATCAATCAGGATCCATTATATGCTTTGATTGTGAACAGCTTGGACATATTAGACGAAGTTGCTTAACAATAATAGTAAATGATTTAAATAACTCAAATAATAACGTAGCTATTAATAATCCACCAGTGCAAAATAACTTAAATCCAGTAAATACGGTTGTAACTAATGTAGCTAATAATATTCCTGTAAATAATAATGTCAACAAAATAATAATACAATAAATGTTCACCAAGCTATGCAATTATTAATTCAGTTGTTGAAACAGGAAAACAACAATGATCAAAACCAGTATTTAAACTAAATAGTGTACCTCTCAAGGGTGAAGGTACAAAACTGTTTGAAAGTCTCTCAAATCTTCCTATTTTTAAAATCTATGCCAATAAGAGAAGTCGAGCTGATGATAATGAGGAAGATTTAATTAGAGAAATAGAACGAAAACAAAAAGATTTAGCAAAAAAAGAGCTTAACAAAAACCAAAAGTAAAGAAGAAACCCTAGCACAACCACTTATTGTTAACATGAAAAATCCTTATACTGCACAGGACCTTTTTGATCAACTTGTCAACATCTCTATTGGACAATTACTTGCTACTAATTCTAAGTTTACTCAAAGAATAATGAGATCATTAAGAAAGCTAATTACTCGTAAATCCAATAAAGGGAAAGGACCAGCTACTTAGAAAAATAATAATCAAGGAGAAAATATAACTGCAGAACCTTCAGGAGCTAAACCTATAGATTTGGAAGCTGAAAAAGTAGTTAAAGAAAATGATGAATTACTTGCATCTCAAGAAATACATAATGTTACAAATCTAAAGTCAACTGCTTTGTATTGCCAAGCAACAATTAATAACAAGGAGTTTGCTTTGATAGTTAACTCTAGTTCTTCAGAATGCATTATTTCCTTATAATTCTTGAGAAGACTAGAAAGAGAAGTTGATAAAGCATCTGGAACGGTAATGGTAAATGTCAATGGTGAATGTCAAAAGCCTGTTGATATAGTACTTGACTTACTTTTACGAATAATGGGACAGATTATTTCTTTTGACGTGATTATAATTGAATCAAATACTTATAATGCAATAGTTGGAAATGACTGGCTAGAAAAGACTTATGCTAAAATAAGCTATAGAAGTAAACTTATGACGATTCACTGGAAAGGAAAAGAAATACATGTTCTAGTTAAATACAGAACTTTACCATGATAAAATATTGAGAAGACAAGGAAAGACAATGAGGAGTCTGAAGTGAATGAAATTGATGATGAATATGAAACAAAAGAAGAGGAACAGGATAAGTTATTTTATTACTTTGAAGAAATTTCAGAAGAAGAATCAAGCTTAATTTATGCTAAATTAAAAAGAAATACAAAGGAAAAGTGATACCTAAAGAATCCTATTACCAATATAAGGAACTTGACAAAAGAAATTATCATACTGGTGAACTTACAAATGAGCAATAGGAAAAGTTTAAAGATTTTATGAAACAATACAAAAATCTTTTCATTTGGAAGGAAAATCAGTTGGAAAAATCTCTGTGATAAAGCATAATATTGACACAGGTGACGTTTCTTTAATCAAGCAAAGGTTTTACAGGATTTCATTTCAAAACCAAGAGTTTATTAAATAGGAAATTCAAAGGCTATTAGGTTCAGGACTAATCCAACCATCAAAAAGTCAATGGACATCTCCAGTAGTTGTTGTAGAAAAGAAAAATGATAAAAAACGTTTATGTGTAAATTACAGAAAGTTGAATAGTGTAACAAAAAAGGATAACTATTCTCTCCTAAGAATCGATAACATGTTGGATACATTAACAGGTTCACAGTGGTTTACATCCTTGGATTTGTCAAGTGGATTCTGGTAAGTAGAGATGGAAGAAAAGGATCAGAAGAAAACAACCTTTATTATAAGATTTGGAACCTTTGAGTTTACAGTTATGCCCTTTGGCTTATGTAACGCTTCTGCAACTTTTCAAAGATTAATGGATACAGTTTTAAGAGATATCTTTTGGCAAAACGTAGTAGTATATGTAGATGATATCAATATCAGATCAAATATTCAATGAACACCTTCTTCATTTGAAACAAGTTTTTTACGTCTGCGACAGTCTGGGTTAAAACTAAATTCAGAAAAATGCTTTTCTTTGAGAAGAAACTCCCTGTTTTAGGATATATAATCAGACGTGAAGGTATACAAACTGATCCTGAAAAGGTTGCTGCAATCAAAGGATTTTCTATTTTAAAGGACTTGATCCAGTTGAGAGGATTTATTGCACTTGCCTCATATTACAGGAAATTTATAAAAGAATTCTCTACTATCGTTAAATCTTTAAATAGACTTCTCAAAAAGAATGTTTCCTATCGCTAGACGATTGATCAACAAAAGGTATTTGAAAACTTAAAGGATTGTTTAACTTCCCCTCTAATCTTAGTATACTCTGATTTTGACAAATCATATATCTTATATACTGATGCTTCTACTTATGCTCTTGGAGTTATTCTGTCTCAAAAAGAAGATGACAAAAAGGAACAAGTAATAGCTTATGCTAGCAGAATCCTTAACAAACATAAATAAATCTATTTGGTTACTGAATTGGATTGTCTTGCTGTAATTTGGTCTATCAAAAACTTTCATCATTATTTACATGAACAAAAATTTGTTGTTATAACTGATCACACTGCTTTAGTATATCTCAAAAATATGAAAAATCCAGTTAGCAAACTTGGACGTTAGCTTATAATTTTAAATGGATATAACATGAAAATACTTAATCACCTAGGAAAATTACACACAAACGTAGATACATTAAGTTGAATACAACACTAAGGACTTATTTATTTTTACAACCAATAGGACAAAACTTAACAGACACCTCTTTTTGATAACAGTTTTTTGATTTTAACAGAAATAATAGACTCAGATACATATTTTGGTTTAATTCAATATTTAATGGAACTTTCTATGCTAACACATTTTGATAATAAACAACAAGCAGCGATGAAACGTAAAACACAATATTTTATTGTAATAAATAGTTAATTATACAAGCGAAATAAACAGGAACCACAATGACTCTTAAAGTAATTCACAAATATGAAGTTAATGACATCCTGTATAATTTACATGAAAACCCTTTAGCAGGACACTTTGCTCTTGAAAAAACCTATATGAAAGTAAAAATTAGATATTACTAGTCCTAAATGTATGAGAACATATGACAATATGTTCAAACATGTGATGCCTATCAGTGACAAGGTAAAAATAAGCAAACAGAATCTCTACATCCCATTAAAGTTAGACAACCCTTTAATTAAATCAGAATAGAAATCGTTGGACCCTTACCAAAAACAAAAAGAGGAAATAAATACATAGTTGTCACAACTGAATACTTAACTAAATGGCCAGAGGCAAGAGCAATACCAGATGCAAAAGCAAAATCAGTTGTTTCTTTCTTTTATAAAGATATCATTTGTAGACATAGTTTCCCAAAGGAATTTCTTACTGATTGAGAAACGCATTTTGTAAATGAAATGTTAAATTCTTTGTACGATGAACTAGAAGTAAAGCACAAACTATCAACTGCGTACCTTCTACAAACAAATGGACTTGTTGAACGTTTTAATTGAACATTATGTGAAACGTTAGCCAAATTTGCAAATAATAATAATGATGACTGGGATACATTTATTCCCTCAGCCCTTTTCATTTATAGGACTAAGCAATATGAGATAACACGATATGAACTTTTTTATTTAATCTATGAAAGAAACATTATATTGCCAATTGAATTTTAGGTGGAAACACAAAATGTTAAATCGTCATTTGATGACGTACAAAATGATTTATTACAGAGAGTACAATGAATAACTAGACAAATGAAGAATGACATCAAGGAGGCACAAAATAGAATACTGGTGATATAGCAAAAATAAAAGGAACACTATGACAAGAATCTGCAATCCAATTACAAATTTGAAGTAGAACAGATAGTACTAAAATATGTAACCAAGATCGAAGGAAAAAAAAATTGGATGATCGTTAGACTGGACTTTATTACATCCATGTAAATTTAGAGAACAGAGTTTATAAACTAAGGACGATGAACAGAAAAAATTTTAAAAGTACCAATTAATGATGCACGGCTGAAACCTTATCACTAACAACTTTTACCTAAACTAATAGTGATAATTGAATGATAAAATTGAATATAAAAAGCCACTGAAAAACCCTCCCTTACAAGTCAATGAAAAATGGATACTTTTGACATCTTCTTAATAAATAATACTCCTTACTAACTCCTTTTGGATGACCTTGAGTAAACTGAACCAGTTAATTTATTACCATATCCTTTACCTTATATTGATGAAATAGACACAAAAGAAAAATTCCATTCTATTACAAGAGCAATAATTAAAGTTAAACGAATTTATAATCGTATTTCTTTTTTGATTAATGCTTTCTACTTAGGCCAATTTTTTGAAACTTTAGAAAATGTGATTACACGAGCAACTTATGTTAAGGAAATAACTTGACATTATTATCTGGCCTCAGTTTGAATTTATTATCTTTATGAAGTACTAAGTATATCCAAAATCGCTAGTTATGAAACTTGATTCTTAATCTAATCTTAAGGGTATCTAAAAGTCAATTTAATGAATTAGTTGATGAAGCCTTAAATATTTTTACGCAGATGCAAAATCTTGAAGGAGAGTGATATTACACTTAAAATTGATATGCAAAAATGATCTATAAGGCTAAAAAGGATAATCAGTTTTGTGTCATATTGAAATGATTTACAGTACTATAACTAAATTAGATAATTAAATGATTTATATGTCTTATTTACTAAATTTGGTAGTCTAATTTTGTTATACAAATAGGTCTTATTACGTCATTCGTTATTAATGACATTTATTTCATTTATTTCATTTTTCTCATTTATTTTATTTTATTCGTTTATATTATTTATTTATTATATTTATTTTATTTATTTTATCTATTTTCTTTATTTTATTTATTTTATCATTATCAGTGAGTATTTTTATATAAATAGGAGTAATCTATCAATGTAAAAAGAATAAGAACCATCTTGTCTTGAATAATTCTTTTGATAAATAAACTGTTTAATACAGATGTACCGATAGAAGCAATACTAGTCTTTTATTTGTTAAATAATTATTTACACATATTTCGCTTTGTTTATCATAATTCTCTTTAATTTCTTATCTCATATCTTTATTTTTATTCTTCCGTATGAAGAAAACCTTCTGCTAAACTGTAATATTGTAGGTGATTTACTCACAATCTAAAAGAACTGGCGTAATACTATTATTTAATTTATTACTTATTACATAGTGTTGCTTAATTATTTTTTAGTTATTTGATACTTATTACTTAAATTTTCTATTAAAATACTATTAAATTTTCATGCTGATATTTTTTATCACATATTTCACTTGTGATAACTTCTACTTGACATGTAACAATTTATCATTAGATATAAACCAATCATATACCCAACTTCTTTTTGTGACTCTTCTCTTTTTTTTTGAATTTTATTTGAATTATTTTAATTATTTTCAACAGAACTTGAATTCATGTTTATAAATTTATTAAAAATTTATTATAAAAATATGAAAACTTTTTACAAAAAAAAGAGATCATGTGTAAAAAAAAGCATGTATAAATCAAAAAAAAGGAGTATGTGTAATAAATATTTTTAAGAAATAACAAATCTTTTTTAAAGTTAAATAAAACAAAAACTTTATATAGAAATTTTATAAAATATCTTAATTAGGTTATTTTACAAAAGCAGATCTATCCTTTTTTAATTAGCCTTTTAAAGTTTGTGTAAATTATATGCTAAAATTAAAGAAATATTTATAGTATCATTCTTAAATTAAAAAAAGTGAAATTTATCTATTCCTTTTATAAACTAAGTTGAAATCACAGTTCAGGAAGGTATCACCTAAAGAAAAGAAGCAAAAGAAATATTAATAGTATTCTAAAGTCAAAGAAGAAATAAAAATAATCTTTCACACCACTTACCTTTATAATTCAAGCTAAAATTCAGGTCTAGGAAAACGTTTCCTTAAGAAAAGAAGTAAAGAAAGTTAATAGCATTCTAAAAACAAAGAAAAATAAATCCTATAAGAAAAGAAGCAAAAGGAATATTAATAATATTCTAAAAATAAAGAAATAAAAACAATCTTTCACAATATCTTACCTTTATAGTTCAAGCTAAAATCTAGATTTAGGAAGGTATTCTCTAAAAAAAGCAAAAAAAACGTTAATGGCATTCTAAAGATAAAGAAAAAATAAAAATAATTTTCTATACTACTTACCTACATAGTTTAAGCTGAAATCCAGATCTAAGAAGACGTTTACTAAAGAAAAGAAGCAAAAAAAACGTTAATAGTATTTTAAAGACAAGAAAATAAAAATCTATAAGAAAGAAGCAAAAGAAATATTAATAGCGTTCTAAAGATAAAAAAATAAAAAAGTTCTTCACACCACCTTACCTTTATAGCCAAAGCTAAAATCCAAGTCCAAAAAGGTGTTCCCTAAAAAAAAAAAGTAAAAAGAATGTTAATAACATTCTAAAGACAAAAAAGAAATAAAAACAATCTTCTATATTACTTACCTTTATAGTTTAAGCTAAAATTCAGATTCAGAAAGATGTTCTCTAAAGAAAAGAAATAAAGGAATATTAATAGAATTTCAAAGATAAAGAAAAACAAAAAATCTCACAAGAAAAGTAGCAAAAGAAATGTTAATAATGTTCTAAAGATAAAGAAACAAAAACAATCCCTTATATCACTTTACCTTTATAGTCCAAGTCAAAATTAGGTTTAGGAAAGCATTCTCTAAAAAAAGAATAAAAAGAATATTAATGGCATTTTAAAAACAAAGAAGAAACAAAAACAATTCTCGATACCACTTATCTTTATAGTTTAAGCTAAAATTTAGGCGTAGTCTAAAGAAAAAAGCAAATAAATATTAATAACATTTTAAAGGTAAAGAAAAACAAAAAAACTATAAGAAAAGAAATGTTGATAGCATTTAAAGACAAAGAAAATCAAAAATAATCCCTCACACTAACTTACCTTTATAGCCCAAGTTAAAATTCAATTCAGGAAGCATTTTCTAATGAAAAGAAGTAAAAGAAATATTAATAATATTTCTAATGATAAAGAAAAATATAAACACTAACTTACCTTTATAGCCCAGCTGAAATCCAAGTCCAAGAAGGTGTTCTCTAAAAAAAAGAAGTAAAATGAAAGTTAGTAACGTTTCTAAGATAATAAAAGGAAGAAATTTGTATTTACCATTTAAATTCAAGCTATCCAAGTCAAAATTCTAACCATTTTGAAATAAAAAATCCAGGAGGAGGGAAGGAAAGAGAGGGGAAAGAGAGTGTATGTGAGTGAGTAAGTGATGTAATATGTAAATTTAATATTATCATTATTATAAAAAAAAATTAAATAAAAAAATTAAATAAAATATAAATAAAAAAAATTTATACTTACTTAAGTCAAATTGATCATCTAATTTATTTACTGGATATCTGATGATCCATCTGGTCAATCTGGTGATATAAACAGATCAATCTGAATATGGTTAAATTTCAGATAGATAACTGGATATTCAGATTGATCAGATTCAGAGAATTCTTCTAGATGAGATACTTTATCTTAGATTTAGAATTCAGATTCATCATTTTTAATTCTAAATTTATAATCTAGAATTATGAATTTAAATTCGCAAGCAAAGTTTTCTAATAAATTATAATTAAAAAAGGTATATCTAGCAAATGTTTTAATAATTGTTCAACTGGAATCTTATAGGTTATATTATTTTAAAAAATATAAAATAAATTACTATTAGATACATTATAATATAATAAATTTAAAATTTTATTTTTATTTTTTTATAATCATTAGATTTTAAAATATTTTAAATTTTCTAAAATATTTTAAAAACAATTTTATACTTACAATTTAAGGAATAAATTTTATCATATTATATATCATATACCTTTGAAATATTATATATTATATACTTTTGAAATATTATATATTATAAACTTTTAAATATTAAATATAAAAATTTGTATATAATTTTTATTATTTTAAATAAGTTTTATATATATATTACATAATTATATATCATGTTTCCTTATTTATTATAAAGAATTATTTTTTTAAAAAAATAAAGTATATGGAATTATAACATATCATTTGTCTTTTGACATTTGTAGTATTTGTTATTTTAAGTATATTTACTGAATATGATCTTTTTTTGAGTTTAAATCAAGATCTCTTAGAGTTTAAAATATTATCATATAAGAATATTTTAACAAGATAGTCAGTACTACTTAAAGCAATTAATAAAATATACTGTATTTAACTTATATCATGATATATTTCTAATAAAAATATCTGATTCAACAAATTATCAATTATTAGGAATGAACAGCTTATATTTTATATTATACTTAATAAAATAATATTAACTAATAATTTAAGTTAAATTAATTTCACAAAAAAGATTTAAATATTAGTAATTAGTATTACATGAGATCTTCAATAAATAATAGGATTAAAAGTTATTTCATATCTTATTATAAATTTAACTCATTTAGTTTATACTTATTATTGATAATTATAAAAATTTTCTAAAGTTAATTTTTTTAATGATTTTTGTTATTTCATATTTGGTGATAATTAATCATTAATGTTAAAATTAAACTTGATCTGAAAAAATCAATTTAGACATAAATTTTACTTATATAAGAAGAAATAACTATTCAAAAAGAATTACTTAATTCTTTATTCTGATAAAAAACGATTCTAAAAGTATATTTTAATATTAATACTAACTTAACTTTAGTAAATAATTGTAATATTAAGGAAGAAAGAGCCGAAAGACAAAGAAGAGAACAAAAATTAAGTGAAAAAGATCAAAAACTTAAAGAGGATGAAGAAAAGCGGAAAAAAGAGCAAGAAAAATAATTACAAATATTAGGTAATTTCACAAATTACTATTTTATAATAATAAATTTTAGGATAAAGGTTGAGTTTATGAGAAAATAAATCTTTCATCAATATTTGAAAGATAAGCTATTAAATTTATATTACAGATTATAATTTACTATATTTATGATCAGAAAACTAAAGAAATAATATTATTTTATTGCAAAGTTATAATATTTTTTTCAATAATATATGCTTAAATAAGTTTTAAATAATATGTATTTTTCTAAATATTAACTCATAAAATACCTAGTTTTAAATCAGAAATAATTTATTAAAATTTAACTATGAATAATTAACACTAATATTAATAATAAATATGAATATAAACTTTTCAAATGATAAATTTTTTATAATAAAACTTTTATGAAATGTTTAAGTTTTATAATACTATTTTTATAGTTTTGGAATTATTATTGTATATTATAAATAAAAATAATTTAACATAAAAAATTTGCTGGATTTATATTATACAGATAATAATAAATAATATCTGATATATGTAATTATCATGCTGTAAAAAGAAGCTTTAATATTATTAAATTTATTGAAGATTCTTATTTTAATGTTTATATTATTTTCTTATATTATAATAATTTTTTGTTATACTAGCTGTTGCCCGTTATTTTACACTGAGATTAAATTATATGACATTATACAAATTTCTAAAAATGAAAATTTGTATAACAAATTTTGAAATTCAAATTCAAATTTCATTATGAGACAAAATTTTCTTTTTAGAATTATTATAATTCTTATCTTATCTATATAGATTAGAATTTTATATAAATAGTTTTATAGTTTAACTTGATTGTTGACAGTTTTTAGAATTGTTTAAATAGAGTGTTTATTATGATTTACTTGTGTAACTTAGTTTAATATCACGATGAAACTTTTGATAAAGACATAATGAAATTTAAATAAGAATTTTATAATACAGGTAAAAATAAGTCAATAAAGATATTATTTGGTTATTTATAAATAATAAATTTTCAATTTGATAAAATATTAAAAATAATTCTTAATATAATAGAATTCTGTAAAAATTGAATTAGATCAGATTAAAATAAAATTCAATTTGATCTTATGATTTAAATTCAATCTAAATCTTGTCTATTGATTTATATTTTTTGTATAAATAGAAGAGTTTATATCTTCTTCTATAAAGTGGTTATAAATTTCTCTGATTTTTAAAAATATTATAATAAAATATTAAAGACGGAAACATGTAGGAGGATTGTAAAAAAGATTTTTCAGAAGTTTAGGTATTTTT
>CAJVPQ010003823.1:0-10389 GCA_910591825.1 Funneliformis caledonium | reverse complement strand
TTAAAATGGGTTCCTCTATCTGTTAGTATCTTCATTGGGCATCCATGTCTGCAAATAATTTCTTCATAAATAAATTGAACTACTTGGGAAGCAGTTTCTTCTGGTACAGCTTTTGCTTCTGGCCACTTAGTAAAATAATCAATGGTTACTATAATATGCTTATTTCCTTTGTCTGTTATAGGTAGAGGTCCTACAAAGTCAATTCCGATTTGATAGAAAGGTGCTTATATTGTAATTAGATGTAAGTCTTCATGTTTACTTGGTTTTCCTCTTCTTTGGCATTTATCACAGCTTTTAACATATGCACGAATATTTTCATACATTTGAGACCAATAATATCTTTTTCTAATTTTGTTGAACATAATATCGGTAGCAAAATGTCCAGCTGTTGGATCATTATGCATTATATATAAAATAGCTTCCATTTCATGAGTTCTAATTACCCTTAATAACTTTTCAGGGTTTCTTTTGTTATTTCTATATAAATAATTATTTTGAACTGTATAAGGTATGCAAAAATTCTTAAATTGTTTGATAGATTTGGGGTTATTAATTCAGTGGGTATAATTTGTTGTGTAAGATAAGAATAAATATGATTATATTGATTGATATCCATGATGGGCTGTATGTCACACTGCATACATTTTCGCTTTTACCTTAAGTAATGAAGGTAATAATAAATGTTAAGAATAAAAAAAAAATCTAATCTAATTTAGGAAACTCAGGTTGAATATGTTCAAGAGAGGTGGGGTAAAAGGAGAGTCCTTAAAGTGTTCTATATAACACTTGCATTTGAGTTTCTAATGATTGAGCTTTAACTTCTATCAGCTCATCCTACCATACTTGATTATCTAAATATCTTAGATCCATATCTGGTTGAATTTGGCCTAACTTATATCCAATTATACATTCGTGCTCGACAGTGTTATAAGGTAAATTGATTTTACAGGCTTTACAATATGTGTGCAAGTGATGGTTTTCTATATCACAAGAATAATTACATCTAGATCCTCTATTATTTATAGGTTGTCCTGCTATCACTTGCTTAATTTTTATGTTTGTTTTATATATATCCTGCATTTCTTCAGGTGAGGATTGATATCCTACAGTTGTAATTATTGGCTTAAACCAATCATCAAAAAGTTCATTTTCTAACATTTGGTCCTGACTATGTAAAGGATTTGAAATGAACCATTCAGTCTCATATTCATTATTTTCCTCAGAATGGGATGGATTATCTATAATATAGTTATTTTCAATAGAGGAATTATAGCCAGTTTCTTTATCTGATTCAAAGTTCAAAAAAAAGACTTCTGTTTCATCTGGTATTTGCGATAGTGCATCAGCATTGGCATTAACCTTTCCAGGTCTATGCTTAATAGTGAATTCATATTGTTGTAGCTTCATCACCAATCTTGCCTTTCGATCTTTAGGTAACTTAGAAGTTTGTAACTGTTTCAAAGCTGAATGATCGGTTACAAGTACAAAAAGTTTCATGCCTAAATAATGTTGGAAGTGTCTTATGGTCCACACAACTGCTAAACATTCTTGATCGGTTATGGCATAATTCTTTTTAGCTGAGTTTAGACTTCGACTTGCATAGGTAATAACATGTTCTTTCCCATCTGTTTGCTCTTGTGAGAGAACAGCTCCTAAACCTATCCCAGATGCGTCCATATAGATAATAAAGGGTCTATTAAAATTGGAGTAACTTAAAATCAGGGCTTTGATTAACATTTTTTTTAGTCAATCAAATGCTATTTGTTGTTTATCTCCCTAAAGGAAGGGTTCATCTTTCTTTAATAAAATAAACATGGGTCAGGCAATCCTTGAAAAATCCTTTATAAACTTTTGATAGTATGAAAATAATCCTAGTGCAGCATGAAGTTGCGTGAGGTTCGTCGGTCTTGAAAAATTCTTGACTTTAATTATTTTTTCCAGGTCTAGGCAAATTCCATTTCATCCTACTACATGTCCTAAGAAATGGATATTAGGTAAACAAAAATAGCACTTCTTTACTTAATTTTTAAGTTTGCACGTTGAATAGCTTAGAATACTTGGCATATATAGTCCATATGCATTTCAAAACTCCCTTTTGAATAAATTATGACATCGTCTAAATATACAGCAACGAAATCTCCGAGAAAGTCTTGTAAGACTTTATTCATTAATCTTTGGAAGGTTTCAAGTGTATAGCTTAGTCTAAAAGGCATTACTAAGAATTCGTATAGCCCGAAAGGTGTTATAAATGCTGTTTTCTCTATATCTGCTTCATCTATAGCTACTTGCCAATATCCACTTGCAAAATATAATGTAGTAAACCATTGAGCAGCTCCAAAACTTTCTAATAAGTCGTCGATTCGAGGTAAAGGATAAGCATCGGCTTTTGTAATCACATTTAATTTACGATAGTCTATGCAAATTCTTTTGTCGTCACTTTTCTTATCTACAATTACTACCGGCGAAGCCCAAGAGCTTGAAGATTTTTGGACTATCCCCTATTCTTCTATTTTAACTATTTTGTTTTTAAGGAATTTCTGATTCTTTAAATTAGTTTGATACGGAGTTTGTGCAATAGGCGCAGCATTGCCAGACAAAATCTGATGTCTAATTAAATTCGTTCTTCTGATTCTAGTCTGGCTTTTAGCATAAATATCAGAATGATCGTTTAGAAAGGCTTGAAAGAGTTCTTGTTGATGATGATCCAGAGGTCCAGTTTAGTTTATAGATACAGGTTCATCTTGGACAGTTTCAGCTAAGAATACAGCTGGATTTTGTTGGCATTTATTGAGTTAATATCATCGTCATCCTCCGTTTCAGCTTCAGAACTTTCTGAAGAGTAGAAGTTTATCCATGGGTTAAATTCTAACTCACCCTGATCGGCTGAATCTTCTTCAGAGGAATCAGAGAAATAAATTGGCATTTCTTTCAAGCATTCTTCTTCATATTCTTCTTCTAAAACTTCTTCTGATGCGTCGTTAGTTATTACTTTCGAAGTTTTTGTAAAAGTAATCAGAATTCGGATAGTGGTTTGATCTTTCCTAATAGTCAAGGTGGATTTTTCCCAATCCATTTTAGCATTTGAATTTCAGAGCCAATCGTTGCCTAATATTAAAATCTCGTCCCTAGATTCCAAAACTTGAAAGGAAGTTGGAATTTCAATATTTCTGATTATTACTGAGACATTGTCTATGATCCATAAGGAGCGAGTCCTAGTTCTGTTGACCGTAACTACGATCATTTTCAAGGCTCGATCAATTTCATACCCTAATCTGTCGAGTAAAGCTTTCGTAATAATACTCGTGACTGCGCCGCTATTAATTATAGCGGTTTGGGCTTTCTTTTCAATTCATAGAGTACATTTAGCAGCAGAAGTGGGCTCGTCATCGCTTTCGGCTAAATTAGCTTCCTTGGATTCTTTGAAAGCTTTTTCTCTGGATCTCCTTATGGTCCTAGCTAGACTGAATCGATAGTTTGAAATAGCGTGAGTGGCTTGTCCAACTGATAACCCGCATGGAAGGTTATGGAGGTAAGTGGTGACGTTGAATTCTGTTAGTTGTTCGATCAGAGCTGGCATTAATCTTCTTTTTATATTTTTAGGATTACTTGAAGCTTCAGTTTGCATTAGAGCAGGATTTGTTTGCATGAATTCTTTCACGATATATAGCATAACTGTTGATTTAGGAAACCTTTTAAGGTTTTCTTCTTTTTGAGACTCCACGCATTTGATCCTTCAGTTTTTAGACGTTGGATTATCAGGGTATGGTCTAAATCGAGTATTCAGGTAAACTTCATACTCTTCATTTTCATCCGTTTCGTAGTCATAGTTGTCGTATTCTTCATCAAGATATTGATCAGCTAAATGCATTTCTCTAGTTTCGCTAAAATGGGGTCTATGGTTATTTTGGCGATATCATTGAGGCTGGGTATAATTTCTCGCAATGTGTCCTAGAGCATTGCAATTATAACAGGTAAAATCATTGGGTCCAGTGTTTTGAGGTCGATAGACGTTAATATTAGGTCTGATATTCTGAGACCTATAAGTGGTCTCATTGGATCTGTTCCTTCTTCTCAAAGCTGGTGGTTGAGCTAGCATTGCTAAAGATAAATTGGCATAATTTATGGTAAGTTGTTCTAACTTCTTTGTGAATTCATCTATTTCAGTACTAATAACTGGAGCGGGTTTCGATAGAGCAAAGGTGGAAGTGAAGAGTGTTATACTAGTATCCCTTAGAGTTTTTCCGGTAGCGAAATTATAACCAATTTCGATATTTCTGGCGGCATTTACTGTGGCAGCCAAATCATTGGGATTTTATGCATATACTATCGGGTATAAGCTGGATTTAACCCTATGAGAAACATTCGTTTTGTTGGGCATTATCGGTCAATCCTACTCTTTTTACTAATTTATGAAATTTATTAGCATAAGAATTCACCGATTCGTCCGAATATTGTCGTAAGGAAGTTAACTCCTGATATCATTGATTCTTCTGGGTTTCGTTAATAAACTGAACGTTAAACATATCCACAAAATTGTTTCCATTATTTGTAGTTGTAGCCCAATTATCTCCCATGGTTACTGTATTTTCTTCAAACCAGTCAGCTGCAGCTCCTTTTAAGTATCTTCCAGCTATGGCCTTCTTCCTTGCAGCATCAATCCATCGATTAATGGTGGCAGCCTTTTCAAAGGTAGCAAGCCATTCTACAGGATCTTTGGCTTCAGTGCTATAGAAGTAATCAATCTTCGTTGTCATTCTTTCAGTTTGTCTTAATGCATTTAATCGAGCTCCATCTATTCCAAAGATCCCTTCAAGAGCTTATCTTATTTGATTACCTATAGCTGCTATTATTTTTGGAGGTGGAGTGGTAATTGAGGTTGTTGATAGATTAGTTGCAGAGAGTACTGGGGATGCAATTAATTGTCGAAGTAATTGCCGATCTTTCTGAATCTGTATTAAATCCTAATTAAAGATTTCTATATATACTTTTAATAAAATAGATTGATAGACAGGCTATTGAAAGCAATTTGTTTCGAAAGAAATACCTTGAACATACAAATATATTATGTCTGATGAGAAAGGTATAGTCCTATATCAAAGACTAGAAAGCAACTGATAAATTATCTTAATTAATCGGCTATTACAATGTTCTGATACTGGGTGTTACTTAATTGTTCAAAGAGGTTAAAAGCAACAACTGATCTTGCAGTATAAGTTTTAGCTCGATATTTGTAATGAAACCAATTCCAAAAATTTTAAAATTTGTTTGAAAATATATTAAATGGAGGGGTGGATAACACCAATTATAAGTATAGTCTTCGTTAAGAGGGAATTTGAATAATGTCTTACAATATGTTCTACTGTATTTTTCTTGATTGCTTCAAAATTCATACACCTCGCTATTTCGTCAGCAGTTCGTTATGTATGAATTTATCTCTGTTTCTCAATTCTCTTAACTCAAACTTTATACACCTCGCTAAATCTGTTAGCAGTCCATTATGTATAAAGTCAATAGTAACCTGGCAGGAATCACCACTTGTTAACGTTACTCTTTTCATCGAATAAGTTAACTATGATTTGAAGTCAGGGAGGTAATAACTATGACTTAAATCCAATCAACTTAACACGCTGTTTATTAGAGAGTTTATTTAGTTAACAAAAATAAAATTATAAGTTTTATGTTTGCAAAATATTAAGAGTGTTTATTATTGTTATTAAATGTATATTAAATACAATATTGAGAACTTGTTAGAATCTGTCCTTTTTTCAAGGCATTTTCATGCCCTTTATATAGGAAAATTACAATTAAAGAAAATCTATGATAGATATGATACTACTGACAATAATAACAGAGCTAACAGATATGCTAATTATGTTAAATATATAATAAATGATATAAATAATAGATATAATAAAGATATAATAAATGATATTCATGTCCTATTTGGCAGATTTGGCAGATCTGGCATATTTGGCATATATGTCATATTCAACAGGTCTGTCAGTTTTTGCCGGTTTTACCGTTATCTAGTAATATCCTATTTGTTATCTTAAGTAATATATAGAATTATTTTTATATAAAAATAGTTAATATGAAACTCATTTACATCAGATCTACAATGAAACCTAAGAATTATAACACCATTAGAAGTATTTTAAAGAAAAAACAAAGTAAAAAAATTGCATCTTATATTTTCAAAATAAATGATACTCAAATATTTGAAGTTTATTTAAGAAAAGAAAAGATTATCTATGAAATTTATCAAGAAGAAAGAGTTTTAAAAAGAATATTAAAGAATTCTAGTAAAGAATCAAAAAAAAAAGAAAATTTGCAGAATAACTTAATAAACCAAATAATTACTTTTTTTTTCAACTTTGTTAATTTTTTAATTACCTTTTATTTTCAATCAAAATCATTTTTTAGTTTCTTTAACTTCAATTTGAGCAATTAGTTGAAAAATTAACTATTCTAACAGAGTTTTTAACCTTTTGATTTTCTCTTTGTGATTATCATTCTCTTTTTCTAATTGTTTAATTTAGTCTAATAATTCTTGCTTTTATTTTTACTTCACTCTTCAGACTTTTCTTGAAATTTGACTACTTCTTCCCTTTCAATTTCTAAGGTTTCTTCAGTCTTGTTTAATTATTCTTATAGGAAGTTTATTTATCTCTCATAAAAAGTAGACTGATTTATTTCTTCATGAGGTAAAAGAGGAAGCTTTTTCTCTTCTAAATCTTCATTGTTTCTAATACAATAGCAAACATTCTTATCATTAACTATATCAAAATCTAACTTAATTTGCAATCTATCACATTTATTACACTTTAACAATTCATTGTCTTAATTCTTTTCTTCATATCTTTCATAAACTATATCATCTGAAATTTATTTTCCAGTTACTTTGCTATAAGATCTTATTTAGTGAACAGATTATTATTTTTGTTTTTAAATTTAAAGCAAAAATCACAAGTTTTTTTATTTTATTTTTTCAATTCTAAAACTATGTATTTCAGTTTTCTCATTATAATTTATTCTTTATTTAGACTTAACTTCTACTTGAGTAATCATTTGTTGATTGTAAAATTTTTTCTTTTTGATTAATCTTTGTAATTTTTGAAAATTAACTTTTACTTTTATTTTTAATTGCTTAAAAATATTCTGTTTAGTTGATAATTTATTCTCTTCTACAAATAAAGTAAGTAAGAATTTATTATTTAAGTAAAACAAATTCTTTAGACTTTTATTTTATGTTTCACTATCAGTTAATTACTTACTTATTTTTTACTCTTTTGACTTGATTCTTCCTTCAACTTTTTAACTTAGGCTTCTAGATGAGAAATCTTTTTATTAGCATTTTTGAGTTTCTTGTTTTTTTCTTTTATGTTTTTTGCTTGAACTTTACTTTATTTTTTACCAACTGTTACAACTTCTTTAACTTGTTTCTATTCTATTTTTACTCTTTTTTCTAACTCTTCTACCTCTATTTCTAAATCTTTAATTTATTCAACCTTGCTTCCTATAATATCTTTAAGAATTATATCCTTAGCAGGTTTATCTCAAATATTACTGTATTCCTCCAAAAATAAGCAACCTCCGAAAATAAGCAATCTCGAAATTGCATTGTACCCAAAAATAAGCAACCTACTGAAAATTGTAAATGTAATGTGTAAAATCAAATTACAATAATAAATAAATGCTATTTTAAACCCTATTTCAAAACTTTATTTATTAATGAATTATATACAGTTATATCTGGATTTACAAAAAATATACAATGAGAAAAAAAGCACGATTTATCGCATGTTTTATATCACTGCCATAACTGACATCATTGCTAATTATCATCACTATCGATATCTTTATCACTAACATCATCCTCATCTTCTTTATCAATAATTTCTAAATCAGAATCTAAATGGGTTGAAATTCCACAAGTCTTAAAAGACTCAATGACAATTTCATCATCAATTGCTTTCCAAGAATGTACAACCCATAAACATACATCACTCAATTTAGTGTGGTGAAGATTTCCTGTGGCAGTTGTATCAGCGCCACTACCTGCCATCCAGATATGCCATTCTTTACGAAGGTTGTCTTTTAATGGCTTATTAATTGAGACATCGAGTGGTTGGCAAATGCTAGTAAGGCCACCTGAAATCACTGCCAGATCAATTCCACTTTCATGTAACTTACTTTTTACTGATTCTCCTAAATGACCCTTGAATGAATCATAAACTAACATTGTTGGATCCCATCGAGTACCATTTTTTGACCTTATATCATTTAGATAATCCACATATTTTAACATTAGATCCGAATCTATCCAGCCATTCTTTTGGAACTAAACCACAATTCAAGTAGGAACTTGCTCTCTGTGTGGTATTCGTTTTTCTTTGAAGATACAGATCAGAGGCAATTTAGTACCATCTAAATCATTAAAATTTTCCTTTATTAGCTCTAATATTATAATTGCAATATCGTTATGAAAAAAAATTGCATACCAAACTAACTTAAAAAGATAACTTACCTGCAGCACACGTCAAAATGACAGTAAACCTGTTCTTTTCATTACCAGTTGCACGAATGTGTACAGTTTTTTCACCCTTTGGATTTATAGTAAAATTACCAGCCATGTCGAACTATACGGGTGTTTCATCCATGTTTAAAATATTTTTTAATTCATATGACTTTTCTAACCTAAGACGATTGACAAATTGATGAAACTTATCCAATAAGTTTTGTGTTTCACTTGGAAGTTTTTGGGATATTCTTGTGCGTCGTCGCAGTGACAGCTTGTATCTTCTCATAAATGCAATTAACGATGAGAAGTCTTGAAATTTTCTGTTAAATTATTACCATAGAGTCCTATCATATCTGGTTCTTTTAAAATTTCCAGCATCTTATTACGTAAAATTATGTATGATACAGCCAACCCTGTTTTCTTTGTTTAATAATCCAGTTATACAACCTGCTTTCAGCTTCGGGAAACAAAGGTTTTCGTCTAGAACCAAGGCGCTTTTTCTTTCCATTTGTTTAATCTAACCAGCTTGAACTTACTTTAACCCAGCGTTCAACCATACTAATATCAATATTAAAATGCTCTGCAGCTCTAATATTGCCCCTTTCCTTTGCGTATGTAACAACATTTGTCTTCTGCTTTACAGAATAAGAATTTCGTTTACGTTTAATAACTCGTTTAACCTTAGTTTTAACTTGTTTTCTTTAGGCATTTCGTGATAGCGCGGTATAGTAAAACAGGTTTAAAACTAGTTCACGTATTACATAGTGTTTACGTTGAGCTTTTATACATCAGATGATGATCTGCGATCATGGGATTTGCATTGATCAAAGTTCGAAAAGATTGATTTACCTCTTTTACCTCTTCATATTTTTAACTACCCGAAAATAAGCAATGCTATAGTAAAAATAGGTTGCTTATTTTCAGAAGAATACAGTACCTTCTTCTATTGAGAAAAAATATAAGATCTTTGATTTTATAGTTTCTAATCTTTTTTCAATTCAGTGGTTAACTCAATATCTTCAAAATAATCTATAATAATTTTCTTAACAATTTTTTCTAAGTTTTTTTTGCTTTTCCATTTATAGTCATACATAAGACTATATTGAAAACAAATATTCATAAACTGATTTCTTAATGGTTTGCTAATCAATTTTCTTAAATCTTATTTAATATTCTTGCTATAATAAGAAAATCTATTTTTCATATCTGCTAATATTTAGTAATTTGGTCAATTACTTCTTGCTTAAATTCAGCTTTTCTTGTTTACTTACTTCTCCTAGATTTTTTAATTTAGACATTTCTTGTTTTTTATTAGATAATTACTTTTTCAATATGTTAATTTTATTGATTAGTTCTTTATTTGCTTATTATTGTTCTTTCAGAATGTTTTTCATGATTTTCTTGATTGTTCTTTTTTTTTTATTTATTCTTTTAATATACTTATATCCTTAGAATATGTTAAGTATATAATTATTTTAGTACTTCTTTACTTTAAATATAAAAAAAAAGCTAACAATATTTGTCAAAAGATTAAACTTATTAAAATTAATGATAGTAAGAAGTTATAAAGGTGTTTTTATTTTAAATATTTTATTTATTGCTAGTATAAATTGGTCTTAGATAAGTAATATCTTTGTATTCATTTTTCACAAATGGATGAATATTCTGGTAAAGATATTCTTGTGATTTGTAATCCAAAGATAATGGTATTAATACTAAAATAGATAAAGCTCTAATTTCTTTCAAAATATCTGCTTTCTTAGTTTTTAATAAATTGAATTTAGTAAAGGTCTACAGTCAACTCTTTCTACAACGAATTTTGATATAACGAATTTTACAATACAACAGATTTTCATTGTCAGACAGAT
>CAJVPQ010003822.1:0-10391 GCA_910591825.1 Funneliformis caledonium | reverse complement strand
GAATTCTGGATTAAAAGATCGTCATATTGCGTCATCCACGTGACTTCATTATGACTGGTCAATCGCTCCGTTGACAACATATATGGTTACTAAAAATGTATATATATTATACATGCAAAAAAATTAATCATATAATACATATTTAGCTAACTATACTATATATATTTTTGTAATACCCCCTTTTCCTAAACCTTTTACTTCAAAATGGTTAAAATTTTTACTTAAATGATTTGAATTTAAATGGTAAATGCAAAATTCTTCTTTTTTTTTATTTTAGAAATGTTACTAACTTTTATTTTATTTTTTTTCTTTAGGAACACATTCTTGGACTTAGATTTCAGCTGCGTTATGAAAGTAAGTTAATATTTTTGTTTTTCTTTATCATTAGAAATATTATTAATATTTTTTTTACTTCTTTTCTTTAAGAGAACACCTTTTAAAACTGGATTTCAGCTTGAACTATAAAGGTAAATTAGTATAGAGGATTATTTTGATTTTCTTTTTTTTTAGAATGCTATTAACATTCATTTTCTTGTAGATTTTTTTATTTTTCTTTATCTTTGAAATGCTATTAATATTCCTTTTACTTCTTTTTTTTTGGAAGACATCTTCCTGAACCTAGATTTCAGCTTGAACTATAAGGTAAGTAGTGTAGAAGATTATTTTTGTTTCTTCTTTGTCTTTAAAATACTATTAATATTACTTTTGCTTCTTTTCTTTAAGAAATATCTTCCTAAATTGTGATTTTAACTTAAATTATTATAAAAAGAATAGATAAATTTCATTTTTTTTTGATTTAAAAATGATACTATAAATATTTCTTTAATTTTAATGTAAAATTTACACAATTTTTAAATGGCTAATTAAAAAAGGATAGATTCATTTTTGTAAAACAAATAATAGCAACTTAATTAAGATATTCTATAAATTTTCTATATAAAGTTTTTATTTTATCTAATTATAAAAAGATTGGAGATTTCATAAAAATATTTGTTACATATACTCCTTTTTTTTTTTGATTTTATACATGCTTTTTTTTTAATTAATTTATTTTTTTTTATAAAAAGTTTTTATATTTTTATAATAAATTTTTAATAAATTTATAAATACAGTCAAACCTTTCTAAATGCATCCTCCTCAGAATCGAGCATAAGAGTGTATTTAGAGAGGGTGTGCATTAAGAGAAAATGTATAATTTTATAAGTTTTTAATAATAAATTTATTTATTTTCATCATATTAACATATTAAACACCAGATTTATTATAATTAAAATTAGTTACGATAAATGTAATTAAAAAAAATATTAAAAAAATTGCTTTAAAGTAGTTTGTTTCATTGAACTGCTTTTTATTTCTCTAATAAATCTTTCAAGATTATTTACAAACTTTAAATATTCTGTAATACCTTCTTGCTGAAGTAAAAATGTACGAATATACTCTAAACTTCTTGATGCTGAATTTATACTAACAAGTTCTATTTCAA
Organism: Funneliformis caledonium; assembly: GCA_910591825.1. Classification (NCBI taxonomy): domain Eukaryota; kingdom Fungi; phylum Glomeromycota; class Glomeromycetes; order Glomerales; family Glomeraceae; genus Funneliformis; species Funneliformis caledonium. The sequence continues at coordinate 8,908 of CAJVPQ010003822.1, read as the reverse complement.
TACTATCATTATCTCTTTCATCTCTATCTAGATTTTTGTCAGGTCTTTATTTGAATATATTTACAAGTTCTATAATAATATGATTCTCTTTAGGAATTTCATAGACAATATTTTCTTCAGTAAGAGTTAGAAACTCTTCTGCTTGTATACCATCTAAAAAATTAAGAACTTTAAGTATATCAAAAAGTTTTCAAGTAGTAAATCAGTTCTTCTATATCTTCAACAATTTCATCATTTTCAATAACAGGAAGAATTTTGGTATGATGCCAGCAATTATAAATTATTTCAGCCATAACTTTATCCTAAGCTTGAATAGAATATCTAATTCCTTGTAAAATATCTATCTTCAAGTTTTGTACAGATTCACCAGCTTCAACCTATTTCAATATTCATTAGATTTGATGACAATAATAATTTTTTTTAAATGTTATAATGATTCTGACATCTATTGGTTGAATTTTAGATGTTGTATTCAGAGGCAAAAAATGTATATCAACATTTTGAAGAACTAGCCCTCCTATTTTGTGATTTAAACAATTATTTAAAGTAGCAAAACACGTTGACCTCTACACTTCTAAAATTTGCAAATTGAATTCTTGAAGCCACTCTTGAAAGAGAGTCAGTAGCATCTAAGCCTTAGAATTATATTGATAAACCATTGATAAGTTATAAATATTTATATTTTTAAAACATCATGATTTTGCACTTTTTCTAATAATCAAAGGTTTTAATTTATGTGATTTATTAGCATTTAAGCATAAAGTAATAGAATTATGCTCTTTATTATTATTACATCTAGAAAGACATTTTATAGCTAATGTTCAATCTGATTCTAATCAGTAAAAAAGTTTAGTTTCATCCATGTTATATATCCTCTCAAGAGGATAAGTTGCACATTTTTTACATAATAATGGTAAGCTTCAATAATAGCAGCATTATCAGCAAAATCAGCTTCTCCATAAAGTTTTTCTGATGAATTCTATTACAATTCTTAAACTTATGAAATATCTAGAAGAAAATTGCAAAGTACTTTTTGGAATTTCTAATCCACTAGCAAGTAATTTAGCCTTTCAATTAGCATTACATTACTCAATATAGTTTGATACTGGTTACATAATACAAATTCTTTAAATACTAGTTTAAGTTCTGGATTTGTAATAGATCAGTGTTATTTTATTTCTGGATTAGCAATTTCAGTGGTAAGTCGTTTGTTACTACTTTATAAAATTCTTATAATAGTTGATTTATTAAATCTAACTTTCCATTTTTCTTCAATTCAATCTACATACTGTATTTGAGTTCTTTATTATCATGAGCATAAAGATAAACTCACATTTTTAAATATCAGTTAGAATTTCTTTCTTTGGTGGAAGATTACAATATATAAGTCTTGGTAATGAGAATGTGTATTTTTCTTGTATTTATATCTTTATGATAAGACTTTTAATATCTGCAAAATTCACAAATGTTACATGACTTCTAACATTCATAAAGTCCATAAATGATGCAAGATTTCTAATATCTGTAAATCCACAAATGTTATAAGGCTTTTAACATCTATATCTGTAAGTTATAGCAGTTATAAATAGGCTATACATCTAAAAATATGCAGTATCAAAATCATGTAGTAGCTATGTATTCATAATTAATTTAATTTTAGAATATGCTAAAGGATTAAGAATTAATGTATGTAATAATATGAGGAATGTACTTTACATTTATTAAAATTTTATTTAAATAATATTAAGAATTTGAATGTATTTAAGACTTATTTATATTATATAATTATAAATATATATAATATTAATTACTCTTAATATTCTTAAAAATAATATAAATGATCTAATTATTCTATGATGCCAGAGATGCTAATCATCCTTAAAATGATATAATAATTTAGCTATTCTAATTGTTCTTAAAATGATGTAATAATTTAATTATTCTATGATTCCATAATAATAGTGATAATTTTAGGTTTCTTTTAATAATTCCAGTATTTCCTTTAGTGATGATGATAATGTCAAAGCTAATCATCTTTAAATGATAAATTATTGTAATTACTATAATTACTTGGGTTTTTTTTAAACAAAATTTTTCTTTTACAGGACTTATCTTCAAACTCATCTGATCTATAGCTCAAAGAATTTGATAACTACAAAAAGTAAGTAATTGTATTCTGTTGCTTGATTTTTTTTTTAAAAAAATATTAAACATCACTTTTCTTCAATAGGACTTATCTTCTAAATGATTTAATGTCTAAATTTACTTATCATTTTATTTTATAGTCATGTGACATGCATTTAAAGAGTAAATTTATATATGAATAAACTGAAAAACTTCTTATACATGCAGAACATGGAGTGTGCATTTAGCATCTAAGTTCTAAGCTTAGAACCAGAATTAAGCATATATTTAAAGAGGATGTGTATTTAAAGAGGGTGCATTTAGGGAGATTTGACTGTATAGATTTAAGTTCTATTAAAAATAATCAAAATAATTCAAATAAAATTCAAAAAAAAAGAGGAGGGTCACAAGAAAGAAGTTGAGTATGGGATTGGTTTGTATCTAATAATGAAATTATCATATGTAAGAAGAGGTTATCACAAGTGAAATATGTGATAAAAAATATCAGCATAAAAGTTTAACAGGCATCTTAATAGATTATTTAAGTAGTAAGCATCAAATAATTAAAAAAAAAAATTAAGCAAAACTATATAGTAAGAAATAAATTAAATAAATAGTAATTTATTCATTTAAATTTAATAATTTAATATTAATTAATTAATTGATATATTTTTTTTCAAGAATCTTATGAATTAAATGTTACATTACATAAGAAGTCTTATCAAATTAAACTTCATAATTTATTAATTAGTTAAATAATTTTTAATACTTAACCTTTAAATATTATACATTTAGAATCTTTTCAAAAATTTATAAAAGAACTTGATTTAGCATTTGATATAGTATTCTGCAAAATTGGATCAGATCAGATTTTATCCAAATCTGATTTGATCTGATTTTCATTTTTCAGGATCTGAATCTGATCTGAATCTGATGGATCTGTTAAAATCCAGATCTGATCCAAATCTGATAGATCAAATCTCAAATCCAGATCTGACGGATCAGTTTAAGTCCAAATCTGATCTGATCTAAATTCAAAAGTATTATTGAAAAAATGAATTTTCAGTTCTAAAAGAGATCTGAAAATGTTTCTTTTCAATGAAAGGAACCTTTTCGGCTCTAAAAAAGTTCTAAAAATTCGTTCTTTTTCAATGAAAGAAACTTTTTGGCTCTAAAAGAATTCCAAAAATTCATTTCTTTTTATTAAAAAGGAATTTTTTAACTTTAAAAATTTGAATTCAGATCTGATGGATTAGATCTAAATCCAATCTGAATCTGACAGATTAGATCTGAATCTGAATCTGAATCTGACGGATCAGATCTGATCTGAATCTGAATCCGAATTAGATTCGAATCTGATAGATCTGATCTGAATCTGATCTGTCAGATTCAGATTGGATTTGGATTAATCTGAATCCATGTGGAACACTAATTTGATATTCCAAATGTTAAATTAATTAAGCAAATCATCTAAAATGCTTATAATCATACACTTTTCTTAATTCATAAATTCATTGAAGATAATGCAATTTCAGTTAGTTTAATTACTGATATGTGGACTGGTAAAAATAAACTGAGATTTTTGGATGTTACTAATTCTTTTTAGATAAAAATTTTACTATTCATAAAATTATTCTTACAATTGAATATATTAGATACCCTCATAATACATAAAATATATTTGATGCATTATTTATTATTTTAGATGAGTGGGATTTAAGAAATATAAAAAATATAATAGTAACTGATAATAGAGCAAATATGAAAAAAGTAATAAAAGAAATGAATGAAATTACTTCAAATATAAAGTGGCAACTATGTGTTATATACATATTACAGTTAGTAGTAGAAAAAGGGTTAATTTCTGTTAACAATTAGTTTTAAGAATAAAAAAACTGATTGATTTTTTTTAAAACTAAAATAAAGTTAAAGATTAGAGGAAATTCAAAAAAAATTACAAAATAAAATTAATGTGATAAAGATTTTAATTTTATAATTTATGTTAATTAATTATTTAAATTATTTTTATATTTATATAAAAATTTTTATAATATTAAAATATTTATAAAATTAGTGAATATGTTTTTCAAGTGATTGCAAATATTTTAACCAGATAGAATTCAAGCTATTATACTTGGAATAGGTTAATTAAAATCAAAGGTTATATTCAAATGCTAATTGTAGAATTAGTAAATAATGAAAATATTAATGCAAAAAAAAGATGAAAAACAACTTGAAAAAATCATATTAAGTTCTAATAAATGGGAACTTTTACAAAATTTAATTATAATATATGGTCTATTTGAAGAAGCAACTGGTTATATTAATAGAGAAAAATATATTATATCTAGTATTATAAATCTAATAATTGTATAAATTAAACATTTATTACTTTTACCATTATTTAATTCACCTAATACATCTATATTATATCACCTACATCATCTATATTACCTATATCATTTATATCATTTACATTATCTACATTATCTGTAATAGCTTTTAATATATTAGAAATATATTAAGTAATTGAAAATGCTACTGATGTAGAAACATTAGAAAATAATGTTATTGAAAATATAATAATTAAACTAAAAAAAACAAATTTAATTTAGATAAACCATTAAAAACTAAAGATCTTTTAGATAAAGTAAGAAAAGATTTTTATAATGCTATGTGTTTTTATTGGAAAATTTTATTTGAAGATTACTTAATATCAATAATACTTAATCTCAGAATCAAGTTTATGAATAATAAAACATAAGAAGAAGAAATTTTACATAAAAAATATGAAGAATGTAAGAAAATTATTTACTAATTCCTAATGAATCTTGATCTTTATCTTCAACTCATCTGAATTATCAATAATCTTAAATCCAATTTATAAATCTAGGCATTTTTTAATATTTGAACAAAATCAATCAAGAGCATCTGATGAAGTTAAAGAATATTTAAAAGAAAATAAGATTTCTTTTAATTAATATCCATTTAATTGGTGGTTAAATAATAAAAATAAGTATCCAATTCTTGCTAAAATGGCAAGAATTCATTTAGTTATTTCTGCAACATCAATACCATCAGAAAGGTTATTTTCTGATGCAGGAAATTTACTTTCAGCAAAAAGATCTAGAATAAATTCAGAACTTTTTCAACGTATAATATTTTTAAAAAGAAGTTAAAAGTATTTATAAATAATTATTTATATTTTAAATCAATTATTTGTATAATTTATTATAAATAAATTATTATTTTATTAGAATATTATAAAACTTATTGTAAATCTAAACTCATAATTTTAATGATTTCTATTTTTTAAAAAAAAGCAAAAGTTCTAAATAAAAAATAAATAAATAAAATTTTTCCTTTTCAAAATTTAAGTTAAAATCCAGATTCAGAAAAGTATTCCAAAGAAAAAAAGAAAAGAAATATAAATGATTTTTAAAGACAAATAAATGAAAAATAAAAAAACATTCTTCTAACTTACCTTTTATAGCTTAAGTCAAAATCCAGGTTCAGAAAGGCATTTCCTAAAGAAAATAAGTAAAAGAACTGGTAATAATATTCCAAAAACAAAAAAGAAAACAAAAAATCTACTATAACTTACATTTATAACTCAAGCTAAAATTCAGGTTCAGGAAGGTATCCCTAAAGAAAAGACGCAAAAGGAACATTAATAGTATTCTAAAGACAAAGAAGAAACAAAAACAATATTCCTATACCACTACTTTTATAGTCCAAGCCAAAATCCAGATCCAAGAAGGTGTTTCCTAAAAAAAAGAAAGAAAAGAAATATTAGCAATATTTCAAAAAAAAACTGAATTTAATTCTATTCCAAATATATCTTTTAATCAAAGTTGTTCAAAGTTCAAGTCCATGTTCATATCTGATTCTAAAGAAAAAAAGATAAGTTTTTTTTTTAAAAATCAGAAAAATTTTTTTATGAAATTGCGGTAGTAATACGTTATCACTAACTTATTACCGTAACGTAATTTATTAGATAAAAATTGATAGTAACACAACATAGCAGGCTTAAATTTGATTAGTTGATCTTTAAAATGATCATCACATAATAAATTCTTATTAAAATGACAATCATCTAACTTTAAATGGATTGGTAGCCACATAAATGAATTGGCAAAAGGTGTGATAAAAAAAATTCTAAAATATACCTTCTGTTTTATATACTGTTAAAATAATTTAAGAAACGGTGAGATAATTCAGAAACTATCTAAGAAGTAATTATTTTATTCTGTTACAACAGATACAAAGAAAAAAGAAATACAAAACAAAATATCTACACAAGAAACCCATCATGAAGATCCAGCCCTCCTTAGTGAGAAAAAAGGAAAAAGAAAGACTCAACATTGTGATTTAGAGGACCAGAAGAATGTCGTCTGTGATTATGAATAGTATAACGCATCTATCATATCTGATAAAGTAATGATACCAAGTTTAAGTCAATATTTGGACTTGGTTGATAAGGTTTTATGCTGAAAACATTATAATAAATTAATAGTAAATGCAAAAAAATCTAAAGCTAACAATATACTGTATGTTCACATTTAAAGCACCAGATCTATATTTCTACAGCTCAATATGGTACAGAAATGAAGAATATCAAAAAGGCTTTAGAATGATTGATCAAATTCTTTGAACTACCACAAGGAGCATGGATGTGTCACCATTGTTTATATAAAACTGATAATAATTCAGAATATATTAACTCATCTAATTATCCACACCATCAAAAAGAATTTTAAAAGAGAAAATAACAAAATTTCAAGGTAAATTATATGTTTTACGAAATGATATTATTTACTCTCAATTTAAATTTCAGGAACTGAAGTCTGCATATCATGAAGTATGTGTAGAGCTCGACAAAGCAAAGCTAGATAAGCAAATAATATTTTATTTATTATTGGGTTCTCGATTGTTTTATTAACAATTATTATAATGGATTAGCAGATTAACATATGAAACTTAAATTACATTATATAATAATTATCTTTTAGAGTTGATTCCTCTCAGTAAAAAAATTAAATTAATGGTAGGAGTATTATATATAAGGTAATGTATATATAATAAAAGACACATTCTCAATCTGAAAGAGTTCAAGAAAATGCTTGAGAAAGCTGAACTGTTATTAAAAGGCTTTTTTAATCAATTAGTATTCAGAACTAACCTGCAATCCAAGAACCATATGACTAACGAGAAAAATAAGAAAAGATTAGTTTTGTTTTACTATTTTCTAGCAGGTCTCAATAATAAGTTTATTAATGGAGTTAAAGTGGATGTTAGATTTTTACTAGATGCATCTGAAACATCTTTATCAGCAATAGATACCTTAGCTAATGCAGGTTTAACGGTAAGATGTGAAACCATTACAAAGCAGAAAATTCAGCATGTAGAAGCTCATACAGTAATAGTAAAAAGGTTTTTATCAGAAAACATAGGTATTAAACGTTTATTTTTTTTAAATTGGTAACTAATCTGACTGTATATATGTAATCTTTTAACAGATCGAAAGCTTAGTTATTCTTAATGTGAATGATTTTCATAATATTCACAAATATCATCATAATAATATAACAACTACACATGAAGTCTCCCATTTTATTATAATACTCTTGAAAGCCTTACCAGAAATGTCATATGTTCTATTTAATAATCTTAATCAAGAAAAAAGCATCTATAACGAAAAAGATGTTGATTTAGATATTATTATAAAGAATGCATATTCATCTTTTTTTTCTTATTTATGGTTAAGTTATGTAAGACAAAAGTAAACTTAATATCTATATCAGAAACCTATGACGAGCAAGTTAAACATCTCTTAATTTATAGCTACAATGATAGAATTTAACAACATCAGACTGATTGAAGCATGGAAAACACGAAACTTGTTGATCTAAAAGAAGGTTTTCTTCATTTGACTGAAGACTATGTAAACACTTTTAGATGCTTGATAAATACATCTGAAGCAGAAACTTATCGTATTTTGCAAGTTACAGTATCCTTCCTATGCATAGTACCCTATATAAATTTTTTTTTGGATTTATTAAATACTCAGATATTTCATATAGAAATGTTCAGATTTTAACTTCAAAATTTATAAAATATCTGGGATATCTCTATAAATTTAATTGGCTGATAAAAAAATTGACGACGTTATTTACAATATATATTTTTTAAGAATCAAAAATATTTTTTTAGCTTTAACGTAAAGCTTCTGATATACATTGACGAATTTATTATTATGTGATATTACTAAAATATAATACAGTCCATTAATTCTTTCAATGTAGGATGTTATTCCTTATCAAAAAAATAATCTTAATTTTGATTTCTATCTTCCTCTTCACTATTGTTTTTATCTATTCTAATTTCTCATTCATTTTCATAATCATTTTCTTCAATATATTCTTCATCACCAGAATTATCTTCTAAATCTACTTCATTTTCATCCTCTAGCATGTTCAATAATTTATCATAATCAAATAAGTCATTATCATCTGAACCATCGGTATTCGTTAAAATTTCACAACATTTAAATGACCTTCTAATAAGATCTTTATCAATTTCGTCTCATAATTCCTTAACCCATGTTGCAACTGTTGAATAGGAAGATTTTTTAATTCTTCTAGCTAGAGTAAGAGCATAAATAGTAGATGATATCTAATCATTATATTGTTCTTTAATCTTCAAATTACAGTCAACTCTTTCTACAATGAATTTTGATATAACGAATTTTACAATACAACGGATTTTCATTGTCGGACAGATT
>CAJVPQ010003821.1:0-10391 GCA_910591825.1 Funneliformis caledonium | reverse complement strand
TTTTACTAATTCTCAATTTTTAACTATTTATCTAAATTTAAGTAAAGTGGTTAACTATTCATTAATTGTACCACCTTAAAATAGTTAATGTTAAAAGAATTTTTTCTTGAAAAAACTTTATTTAAATAAAAATATACAATCAAATGAAACTAAAACTTTAAATTCTCTCTCATGATTATTATGAATGGGCTTGAGCTTAAAGAATTTGATTTTGAAAAAGCATTTGATGTTTGACAAAAATTTCTAAGAAGCATTTGGTAAATAATTTGTAAATTTTTTGTTTAAATTTAATATAATTTATAAATATAATAAATATATAAATATAACTTTTTTTATTTTTTTTGATTTTATATTTTTATTATATCGCAAGAAATTTATAATTAGCTCAACTTTTCAATTAAATTTGGATGCATAATGTGCAACTATTATTAATAGCATGCATATAATTTACTTTTTTAGTTACGCATCTGCAATTAAAAAATTTTGAATTTTAAACACTAGTATATATGAAGATTTTTATCTTGATTTATCTCAATAATTTAATGTAGATATATTAATTTATTGATTTTTAGCATTAAAGGTTTAAATCAGCATTTATTTTGATTGGTTAACTAGTTTTGGAAGGTTTCGCAAGTATTGTTTAGTTTCACCAAATATTGTCCAGTTTCGCTAGTTTTATCTTAGTTTCAGATTATTGGAAAGTTTCAGATTTTCATTCTTGAAAGCTGAATCATTTTGATCTTAAAATTTTAGTTTTACCCACAACTTAAAATAATATCCATTTGTATATTTCTTTATATTTAGTCATTTGAAATGTTCAGTACAAACTTTTTTTGAACCTATGTTAAATTCTATAGTAATAATGCCAAGCTAAAAATTTTTTCACGATTATCTTAATTTACCCTAAGCTTATAATAAAATTTTGACACAAATAACACTTTTGGTAATAAATCACTATTAATCCAAATGATTAATCTCATTTAACAACACTCTTTCCTCAGGTGATTATCACTAATAATGGATGGTTTATCTATAATTTTCAAGATTACATAGTCAAAGTTGATATTTTGCTTTTTATCATCTGAAATTTTAATAATTAAGGCTTATTAAACATCATTGCTGATGTTAATTTTTGTAATATTAATTTTACAGTATTAGTTTAACAAAATTTATTAAATATCTATAACTAGCAAATTTTTTAAAAAAAAGTTAAAAATAAATAAATAAAATTACATGATTTTCTAAAGTCTGCATAATCTTTGAGGAATTCAACACTTTTTGTGATGTACTACTTATTTTTGATGATTCACTGCTACACTTTATAAATGCAACAATACAAGCGCCATTAGGTATGCTTAAATTTTTGGTTTATTCAGCAGGAAATTGAGAAACTTCTGACCGTTAGCAGGGTTATAAATTTTACACGTCTAATAAATAAAATGAAGTCTAAATCAGAGTTATAATACATGTGCAAAATTTATTTGTCCGATAATTAAATAAATTAAGCTATAATAATAAAAATTAAAATTTGTGTTTCATTTTATTTTAAACATTTCAATTTAATAAATTAAATGTAAGATTCTTACTATGCTATTATCATAATTATATATTCTAAGCCCTTTCGATTTGTTTATGGCAATGACACAGCATTTACTAGTGCTTTGAAACAATTGAGTCAACCCAGGTTTTTGACCTTACTCGAACATTTCTTGAGTCAGGACTATCATTTTATAACCCAAGTCCTAATCTGAAAAACCCGCCAGGTCAGATCATGTTTTTGCTTGACCTGAGTGACCCAGATGATCAGATGATCATAAGTCACAGGACATATGGCAAATTTATTGTCAGGTAATTTCAATCTAACAACTCAGATTGCTAGAAAAATAAATGATGGCTAATCAGTATAATAATTTTGCAGTGATCCGTAAATTTTGCATTTTTGTTTAATCGTTTAAAACTCGAATGAGTTTTTTATTTACATCACATATTTATTTTTATTTTTTGGCCATGACTTACAAAAAGAATCATTCTACTAATTTACTTCTCAAACTCCAATTAGCTGGTATAATTGAGATTAGTTATGGTTAAGGTTAAGTGTTAGGTTGTTTGTCACTGGTATGACACTAGTGATATTTTTAATTTTTATTAAACTTTTGAGGGACTTAAAATTTTTTTCAATAGGGTGATGCTTATTTGTCATTTCATAAGATATTATAAATAAGCTTAGTCAATTATACCAGCCAATCAGAACTTGGGGATAAATTAGTAAATTTGAAAATAATATCAGATAAAAATTGACATGTGCTATGTAACTTTAAATTTGTAATAAATAAATAATGAATAAATCTATTGACATTATGATTATACAACTTTCTTTTAGAAAATGAAAAATATTGCAGAGTGAATAATTACAGATAAAAAAAATATATCGATTATTAAACATTAACTAATACAATTTTTTTATAAAACAACAAGTGTTCCAGTAGAACAAGTTTTTTCTGGTAGAACCGATCTGATATCAACAAAATGATGTGTATATGTGCTTGAAATTCTGATGCAAAAAATAAAAAAAAGAATTAGGATTAATGCTTACAAAAAAAAAATTTTAAAAATATAATAGACTTTATGTATATGATACTTTTTTTATTTTCTGCATCAATATTAGCTTGAACATTCAAGTTGAATTCAGGTTAAACAATCATTAGGTCAAGTCGAATCTGAGTCAAACAATCATTGGGTCAAGTCGAATTTGAGTTCTGTAATTTTTAACAGGTTTGAGTTCAAATCTGACCTGACCTGACATTGCAGAGCATTAGGAATGACTTTGTTAGTTTTATCATTGCAATAAATTGAATGTTAAATTGATCAACAATTTGTAATTGTGAACTTTTTGACAATTTTTGTGTAATAAATTTTATCTGCTGATCCTAAAAACCTTTAGTACGTTTATCCTTGAAGTTTTTATCCACGTGATTCAGAATTTAGCACATGATATTAGCCTTAAACAAAATTATTTCAATCTTTTTTATTTAGGATTTTCTTCACCTCCAAATAACTAGAAAAATCATAACATTTATCATATTAGACTTTAAATAATTTCTGGAGAAATTTTACCAAGCATTAACTTTATTAAGTGGTTAAAATTCTTGGAAAACAAATGTAAGTAGAATTTAATTTGTTATTTTTTGCCTAGTCATTAATCAGTTTAGGTCAGAAATCTTACTTGAAATTTTATTGGTGATTAGCCAGAAATATCATTTAAGGAAAAGAATTTATTTTTATGAGTGAATAATAGCTTTTACACTCAATGATAAAACCATTGTAAAAGTAGTTGATAAGACAACCGATCGATCAAAAATTTACAGTTATCATTATGCATTTTAGTTTCTTTTATTACAAATTAAGTTTATTATATAGTATTGTATGTTTTTTTATTCACTATAAAAAAAGAATATCATGTAAAATAACTATTATTATATTAGAACTCTTTAATAAGTAAACTATTCATCAAGGAGATTGTGTGCCTATTTAATGGTGTAAATTAAAGATTTAATGAACTTTGTATTTATTACTATTAAGAATTGCTTCAAATTTAATTGCAGTCAAGTTATACTTTTTTACTAGCTATAAAAGTTAATTATTAAAGCTTAGAAAGGTTCAAGTTATGAAGGTTCATAAAAATAATAATTACCTTTATATAATTCTAATCTTAAAAACATCTTTATCTGAATATCTAAAACTGAATCGCACTTAATCCAAAATTTTCAGAATTTCAATCACTATATATTTACAAAAATAATTCAAATAATATATATTTATTAAAAAAAGTATAATTGCAAATAAATACTATAAATAGTTATTTTTTTTTATTAAGTATCTTAAACTTTGTAATATAATAACTGATCATTTCTAATCAAATTTATTTACGGTAATTTATTTTACATGCAGTTTTTGGGTATAGATAGATACTTCTAGATTTTATTGAGTATACTAAGGCGGATATCATTATAGAAAAGACAGGTGTCCAACTCTGCTAACAAAGTTTAAGAATACTCTTCTTCACTGAGTTTTGCCTTATCATAAATATGTGCAATTAATGAATGAAAATTAACAATACATGAAATATCATAATCATAAATTATTTTTTCAAAATGAGTACCTATTCCTGATGCACATTTTCATATTCATTCATTGTGATATATAGTCTCACACCTTAATATTCTTTTCAGATCATTTCTTTCTCTATTCAAGTTTTATTTCTTTGATTTCTAATTTTAAGACTTTAATAATTCCCGTAATATTACCATAATTAGCATTGTGTAATTATAAGCAGAATTGTAATTTTAATCTGCTGATCTTAAAAAAACCTTCATTATGATTATTCTCGAAGGATTTCCTAGTATAACCAGTAAAAATCACCAGCACATGATATTTTGTGATATATTAGCATTATTAATCTCATCAGCTATGTTTTACATTTATTAATTTTGTATTCCAAATATTAAAAATTATCAAAACTTATATTCAAATATTAATATTATCTTGTTCTTATTCAAATATTTTGAATAGAAACTTTATATTTATTTTTAATAATATATTTAAAATAAAGGTGTTGAAAACTTGTTTATTTTGCTATTTATTTTACATTTTTATGTATAATTTTAAGACGTGTATATTATTATAATCTGAATATGTGTATATTATAATATTGATAGTTTTTTAAATATATTCTTAAAAACAAAATAGCAATATTGATAAGTTGTAAATATATTTTGATTGCTATAAAAATTCATCTATTGAATTTTATCTTTATGATAAAACTGGTAAGCAATTTTGTATTTGCATTTATTATTATATAAAATAACCAAAAAAATCAGAACACAGCCTGCAAGAGACTAAAAATAGTAGTAATTCAGATAATACTAATCCTGTAACACAATATCTTAATTTTGATGAATTTCTTGACTTTTATTCAGAACAACAAAAAGAATTTGCTAAAAACTGAAAATAAAAAATTTGAAGTTAAATATAGTATGAATTGTTAATTCTTTCTTATTTGATAGATTACCAAAAAAAACTGCTAGTCAAATTTTAAAATTACTAATAAAATAATAACAATAGCAAAAAATAATCAAATACTAAAAAAATATATTAAAAAAATTTGGTTATAACGCAAATTTCAGATATAAATGAATATTCTTGGAAGTAATTATCAAATTTTACATTAATAAAGATACTAAATCTATTAATATAATACTAACCATTTAATACTTTTATTACTAATTTTCATAAAAATATGAACATTAAAAGCAGAATTTTATATCTTTTTAGTATTTTTGTTCTCAGTGAACAAATCTTAAAAAAAATTACATAATCATGCAGATTTTAATCATCAATATGATACACCATCAAGAGAAAGATTTAAGTGTAATAGAATACTTAAAATTACTATTGGTTTAGTGAAAAGCATATTTAATTTATAAGCATCTTCACCCTTCTCCTTTAAATAATTTTGTATCAAACTATATTAAAGACTTATTAAAGAAAATATCAATATTTTACCTTGAGAAATTTATGCTAAACTGGTTTCTAATAGAATGGATTTATCAATCTACCAAAAATAAATATATTTTTGATGGTCAAAATTTTATGATTAATTATTATAAATGTGATGAAAATGCATTTATTTTGGTAAAAATATAGTTTAAAGAATATAATTTCGAGATTATATTTTTCTCGGAATCTCTAATACAAGCTATTGGTTTTATAACAGATATTGAGAAAATAATAAAAAAAATAAAATTCCACTGTATGAATGTAGAATTGATATTACATATAAGTTTTAATTTATAATTAATGAATCTAATAGAGTTTGTTAGAAATTACTAAAGTTTTTTATTATTTTTTATTATTTATTTAGATAATATGAATAATTTGAAATTTGAGCTTTATGATTTTCATGCAAAAGTTTATGATACTAGATTTTTACTGGTTTATTTATTTCTTGAAAATAATAAAAACTGCAGTGAATTATTAAAAACAAACACTATAGCGAACTTTTTAATAGAAATTAGACTTTGCAAATCTGTAAAGCCAGAATTTTTTTTAACAGATAAGGATTTTGCCCAAATTTCTGATGCACAATATGCATGGCCAACTATAAAAATTCAATTATGCTAGTGGTATATGCAAAGTGCAATTAAAACAAAATTAAAGGATTCTAAAAAGGCTTAACAAATTATATATAATTCATTTGTTACACATAAAAAATTTTCTTTTATTGAAACATTTGTATTAACAATAGAAATAAGATCAAAAAAGATTTGTCTTAAAGAATTGCATAAAGAAGTATGAGAAATCATATCTACATTTATATTAGTATTCATTGATACCAAATTTAACTGAAGAGTATTTAACAAGCATTTAAATACAAGAATAAGGTGTAAAGGAAATTTATGAATTTTATAAATAGCATTCATTAATATGCCTTTGGATATATTTATGAAAAGAGTGGTATAATAATAGTCATTAAGAATTATGAATATGATCAGCCTATAAAAATATTTCAATCCTTAAGATGACAATATTCATTGAAGGATACTAGAAAGCTTTAAAGCAGGATTTTCTATATAAATTCTTTCATCCTCATCTTGATATTATTACTTATATTATCTTATTAAAAATGATACCACTTCAAGAATGAAATTTTTAGCAAATACTGGTTAGATGGGAAAATTCAGATTGGAAAAAAAAGTTTAAAACTGAGTGGAAATTACTAAGTAAATGCAATATTGAAAATACTTATATGACAAATATTTAAAATTGGATTTGTAGCTGTCCTTATTTTTAACAAATAAGTTTATAATCTTCAAGTATTTAATTCAGATAAAAGGGGTAGTAGATGTAGAATTTTTTCACAAAATATAGAGAAACTGTGATTATCCATTTATATGGGAAAGTAATCAAAATATTCCTTATGAAACAAGTTCTATTGTGAGAATTATAGTAATTCCTGAAATTAGAATTACTGATTTAACTTAAGAATGTTGGGAGGATAATATTATTATTTATGACTGACTTATCAATGTAACAAAAAAAGCCTTAGGATTTTTAAAGGAACATAACGAAGCTAAAAATTCTCAATGGATTAAAGGAGTGAAATGAAATTTTTTGTTAATTGAGAATATAGTTTGAGAAGTTGGAACATATTGACATTGATGTACCATTAATGTGAAAAGATCATTCTAATAACACGAGATTTTTGAATTAAAGGTCAGTAATTTATTTATTTTGTTCATGAAATTTATATTATTCATTTTATAGCATATACTTATATACATTATTATATTTATAATATTATTAAAAGGATATAAAATAATGGAAGTTTTGCAATAAAAATAAATGGAAAAAAGGTAGTAGCGGTAAAGAAATAAATAGAAATAGCAACATAGTATTGTAGAATAGAATTTTTGTTATATTAAATTAAGTTGTATGGAAATTAATAAATTCTTACTTTGGTGTATATGGAATTTAATGCAAAATTATTACTAAATTATATTTATAAAGTTTTTGTTTTTTTATTTTCTATCACAAATTTTGTCATAATATACTTAGAATTTTTCGATGATTAAAATTTTGTAAATGATTGGTCAATAGTTTATCCAATCAAATTTTTAGCGCCATAAAATATCACGTGCCGGTGAGTTTTTGGTGGTTACGCTAGGGAAGTTATTCTCAGAAGTTTTTACCCACGTGATTTATTATACCTGACTTTAATAAACCAAAAAAATTTTAGATTTCATTTTTAAGCGAAAATATATTAGTGACTTTAATATCATTCCTTTTGTAAGTTAGATTTGGACAAAATTAATTATTAAATAAAATTAAATGCCTTATAAAATACTTTTTTAAAAAATCATATCCTAAGGAAAAAATAATTAAATCAAAAGGCTCGATCGCAACGGTCGAAATCTATCAATATAGAAATTAATAGTAACCAAAATAAAATTATAAATAATAATAAAATAACATACCGAATTTACTTCAGAATAAAAAAAAACCGAAATAATTATAGGCTGCAGCGCTTAAAAAAAAATTATAAATTAATAATTTGATGAAAATAAAATTAAAGATAAATTCCTACCAGAAGTAATCAAACTCGAAAGAAATTGCCTAAAAAATATTCTAACAAAAAGAGAAAATTAATAATAAATAAATATACTGAAGTTAGAATTCGGGTTCTGAAATTATCACCAATTTCAGATACGGCCTTACCACAACCAACAGATTTTGGTTCGATCTTATCACCGCAGCAATCGAATATTTTCATTTTTTTGGAATTTGCGCCATTTTCTTTTCTTTAAGTTTCTATATCAGATATCGTGTTGAATCATTTCAATAAATATTTGAAAACTTGTTTTTTAGTTTTGGCCTAAGCTAACTTGTGACTGCAGCTATAGATGATTTGATTTTCCAATATGTGATAGTTAGGGGATTCACTATTTTACATTAGGTTTTTTTGAATTATTAATAAATTTTTTTTATGTTCCTTTCCGGCTGTTACGCAATATTATTATTATTATAATCATTATCATTATTTGTTAACTGGAACTTTTTATTTTTATTTGGATAATTTTTTAGGGGATATCTTTTGGCATCAAATGAACTTTTTTACTCTTTTTGTTCGATTGCGTGCCGTAGACATTTCCCCGTTATTATCTTTTATATTAAGATGGTTTGAATTACGCCTTAGCGTTAGGAAATCGCTGCAATTTATAATTAAAAAAGTCACATTTTTATAATGATAATTGTAAAAAATGGTAATGGGTTGCACGTGTTCACACTAATAAAATAACTTTTTTTATCACGGACGTTAGGCTCTAGATAAAATAGCTACGTTACATTATTCGGTTTATAATTAATAAAATACTGTGGCAACGACATGGAATAGTATAATTAAATGTTTAAATGAAATTAATACAAATAAATTCTTTCTTATTCTTAGATAAATGTACGTAAACAACGAATAAAATTTTACAACAGTCAAAATAATAAAAGAGAATGACCCTGCCTTAAACACAAAAAGAAGTTCCGACTAGTTACATAATTGAAGAAGATTTGAACAAGCAAAATATAACTACGCTGGTATATGAATATGATCTAAAATTTGGACATTGGACAGCACCTTTAATTGGAGGAAACGCTCCAGGACGACGTAGTGGATTTCAAATTGTTGCTGATAATTTTGGAAAAATTTATGTTTTTTGTTAAATATTTCGAAGAAGTTTATATGTCATATTCATTATGATATAGCAAGATTAATTAATAATGAATTAAAATGGTCATATTGCCCTATTGTCAACTCTTACAAAACGTAAGTTGTTTATACAGCGACATTATTATAATATGATGTTATTGTATATATTGGAGGTCGTGAGATTTCTGATAATAGCACAGATACGCTTGTAGTTATTAATAAAATTAATCTTTATGACACCAAATATTTGTCTTGACAGTATTTGTACCTACTTAAACTTCTTAGTAAATATTAATTTATAAATTTTTATTCAATTTATTAAGGAAGCGAAAAATGACGGTCAAATTGACTCTCGCTTTTTACACTCGGCTATACTAGTTTTTTTTTTTTTTAATCAATATATTGTTTTAAAATATATTATTATTAGTTTCTGGAGGACAAAAGACATTATTGAATTAGAAAATCTCAAAGTTTCTCCAGATTTAGTAGTTTTACAAACATTTCCATTGAATTAGGGATGTTAAAAAGTCCCATGGGACTAGGTCCTAAACAGTCCTACGAAGTCCGGTCCAGTTCAAAGTCCTTTGAACTATAGGACCAAGTCCTAGGACCGCAAGTCCTAATTTCTATAGGACCGCAGTCCTAGGACTGCAGTCTCGGGACCTGTCCTAGAATCCAGTCCTAGGACTCAAGTCCTATGGACCGGGTCTTCTTTAGGACTGGGAGTTTCGGGAACGGACTAGGATCGGACTGGATTTTAACATCCCTACATTGAATGGACTGTTCCGCAAGTATCGAAAATTGGTGAAGTTCCATCACTCACAACTAACACTGCAAATTTAGTTTGAAATTACATGGTATAAAAAAAATACTATTTAGAAATAAATTTAAGCTTTAGTATTAACTATATTAGATTTGAGAAATATTACTCAGTTGAACGCTACTTTTTCAGATGTAAATTCAAGAATTATTTGTTAGATTTACTTGGGTTGATAAATTTGTACCGAGCCTATACAACTAAATAAAACGCCATCCAATTTAGAGATTCGAACCGATTGGTGATCACCCGGGTTACCCGCATCAAATCAGGTTAAACCGGATTGAGTGTTGACAATCCGGATGTCCGTTTGATCCG
>CAJVPQ010003820.1:0-10394 GCA_910591825.1 Funneliformis caledonium | reverse complement strand
ATATTCAAAAAGAATATATTATTCTAAATAAACAGATTATGTCTATTATCTCAAAAATTTATTTGTGCATTTTTTTTCTAATATATAATCATGCTAATATTATGTCTAATATGTATATATTGAATGATATAAAAGATAGTGAGGATGGTTCTTATAAAAATCTGATCATCAGCTGGATAATGCATATGAGTAAGAGCTCAAAAAAAATTAAAATCCATTACTGAATTTAACTTTGAGATTAATGATTTCAGTGAAAAACTGGTAGATAAATACAATGAGCGAGAAAAGGAGTATCAGCAAAGCTATAGTGATATTAGAAATAAGATTAGCCAGTTAAATGCGTCTACTACTAAAGTTAGATCTCAACTTATTTCTGAATGAAAGTTTCATTCTGAAAGTCAACATGAGCTTGAAGCCAAATATACTGCTAAAATCAAATCGCTTAAATCAAATATTAAAACACTAAAGAGAGAGGCAACTTTGACTCAGAAAGCTTTGTCTACTAACAAGATCAAGGTTCTTTCTCTTAAAGCTAAAGTACGTAAATTAAAAGATAAGTTAGAGGACATAGATCTAGAGTATTTATATCATAATTTGAATGTAATGAAAAGGGTGATAGAGGAGCCAGGCCAAATAAGCTCATCTGAAATAGAATTCTTTAGACTCAAACTGAAGTGAGCGAATGAGGATCTTGATTTAAAGAAACATGAAATAGAATGTATGAAAAAAAAGGAAAGAGTTATCAGATAGTATATACAAATGGGAAATAGTTATTCTGTCTTTAGGGCAATTAAAATTAATAGATGTAAATAGGTTTCTTAGGAATCAGTTAGCATTAAAGAAAGATAATGAAGTAGATCCTCCACCTTTACCTATGAATAATTTATCTCAACATAATCCTAAAGAGACCCTTTCAACTTTTAATCCTTTGTCTCAAATAATTTCTGTAGGTAGTGCAAAATCGGTATCTTTACCAGTAACTGCTCATATCATCACAAGCTCCTTTGATATCACTAATAATAATATATTCTATACTTACCTTACTACTAATTGCAATTATATAGATTGTAGTTAGGAAAAAACTATAGAATATATGAAATACTAAAGTTAGCCAGTATTATTGTACAAGAAAAAATATGTAAATAATATTATGCAAAATGCTTTAACGATTAAGTATTTTTAGTTGAAATTGTCACATTCCACTAAGAGTACTTATCCATATAATTCGATAATATTGTCTATATCAGCTTCAGATAAATCATCTTTTTTATCATCCTGTAATTTTGATAACGTTTGATAGTATGTGATTTCTAGGCCAATCATCTTGTATCATGTGTTTCAGAAATCTGCCAGTAGCTTACACTCATTCAAATAATATAATGTTAAATATTGTTCTAAGGATATTGCTCACTTCTTAGTAACTAATTTATACATATTGTCTCTATACTCTATCTTGTCTTAGAAAATTTCTACAAGTAGTATTGTTAGCTTTATACAAATTGATTCCTTCTGCTTATCTAATGTGCTAAGAAAGAAAGACCAACAAGTATCATTTTCTAAATATTGTACTATTTTATCAGCATAAATAGTATCATATAAATTTTTTGCACAAGAACATGCTTCTTTCTATAGATGGAATATGATAGTCTCATCTTTTTCAGACCACTATGTAAGTCTTTGATATATGCCTTAATCCACTTATCAGCTGATTTTTGCACTAGGTCATCTTTCATGTTTGATACTTTGTCTTCATCTAAATCTTTATCATCTTTCAATTTTCCTATGGATTCAGATGACAGTTGATATCTATCATCATAATTGATAAAGTGTACATAGAGACTTACCACATCTTTAAATAATATCTAATATTGATTTTTTTGTTAAATTTCTTTACTACATCCAGAAATTCCATAAAATCCCTTTTTTACTTGTTGATTTCTTGTTACAATGATCAACTACAATATATTCAAAGTGCTTACCTAGTTCTGGAATTTCATAAAGATAAGGCTCAAGTGTTAGGCTTTTTTTTTATGAACCGTTTGATATCGGTTACTTCACAGGTATGTTTATCTCACATCCATGAAATGGAGTACTGAACAGGTTTATTATCTTTATCAGGCTTCTATGTATATGTTTAAACTAATTCACTAGAGTCTACTTGGGTAATATTATTTACAATCTTTTGGAGCCCATCTTCTACAATCTGATGTATAATACAAGTATTATTTAGCCTTATAGATTTTTTCATAATTACCTTATCTATTTTGTGAAAATATTTAGACTTCCTCCGCTTTACAATCTCAACACCTTAAATGAAAAGCTTATTATTAAAGTTCAGCTCTCTTATATGCGAAATGTCATAGTATTTCTTCTTTCCAGTAAATGCTACTAAGAATAAAACTTCTTCATATACTATTTTAAGATAAAGAGAACCGTTACCTTTTCTAAGAAAGTTATTGACATCATCACAAAGTTTTTCAATTACTTCCATAAAGATTTTCACCATTCTAAACTAATATTCTTTTTTTAAGATCCCATTGCTATATGCCTCATCACATTTCTGAAAGTATGCTTCTAGACAGATTAGATATAAGGAATCAGTGTCATCATATTTTATTTGAAAACCCTTGCTTTTAATGAAATCTACAATAAGTTTGATATTTTTCTATCTAGCAGATGTAACATCTTTAGCAAGTTCATATAAGAAAAAAGGGGACTTATTATCTTCAGCTATACTATAAAATGAATTCATATATATCTTAAAAGCATTTTGTTTTGTATCTAAGTAAGAATAATCAAAACAAACTGAATTATATTCTATCATAAATTCATACTTTTCTATATTAATAAAATGGTATAGTTTTTTGCTAAAACTGTTACATTTTTTCTCTCTATATTTGCTAAAACCTACTCGATAGCTTCTGATAATAATAAACATTTACCTATTAAACCTATTACCAGTTTTATGTCTTCTTTTTTATCTTTCAAAGAAGTGAGACATTTTTTCATTTCAATCTGTTTATTATATAAATATTCTAACATATTGGCATAGAGACCTTTTTTTGGGAATATTATTATATTTTATAGACTATGCAAGAACATTATGATCATTCAATTTGAAATTAATTTTATGGAACTTTTTGCCACTTTCTTTTAAAGAGTTGGCATATTTTTGAGATAAAATAATTTTATTGGGTAAGAGATTATAAGTCATAATAAGACTAGGATATAATAATACAAAGTCTAAGCTAGTTACAGAACATTTATTTTTGAGTCCTTTTATTAGTAAAAAGACGTAAGCATCCAGAAATAATTCTGTTTCCATTTGCTTTAAAATTGTATTAGTTAAAATTCCTTTCTGTCATGCATTAGCACTTAAAAGATTACTCACTTTTATTCTTATTGCAAAATAATACGCATCAAATAATGATATAAATGCTATGCTCACAACCTCCCTATACTCATTAATTACATTGTACTTAATCATTAACCGCTGGCAACTAAGAGCATTAATGATACAATATTCAGCTATTTGCATTTGTTCAGCTGTTGTGACATTTGCCTCTTTTAGTATATTTTTATATTACTTAAACATGCGGTAAAAAAGCATATTTATTTTACTTTTAAACTTATATTCATTTAAGTAGAATGCTAAACTGCTTTTTTTAGCTTTAGAATAAAATTTCTTAAAATAAGGTTGAATATTGATAGCCACACATCCAGAAATTTTAAGATGTTTTAAATGGAACTTCTCATCATTAACCTTTATCATGTTATATTAATATTGCCATTTTATAATTTTTTCGAGACTCATAGGTTTTAGTGATATATGATTGAACATCCATTCGAGAACTCCTAACTTCTTAGCTTTCTCTACAATAAATCGCCAATCATATTGAGAGTTATTAAACCCTATTTGTATATCAAGGGATAAAAGTTTCCAATACAAGGCGAATGCTTTTAGTAAATTGGTCTGAAATCTGCATATAATTGTAGTCCAGCAAGGATCTAGCATAGTTTTAACATTGACAAGACAAATTTGTTTTAATGGATTATGGTCATCTTTTCAATGAACTGACATGCAAATTATAAATACATTAGATTCATCACTCTGTACAGTGAAAATTTACCTAGTCTAAATGAACTATATATCTCTATGTCCTATATGAGAACAAGAGTTCAATCCCTTGAAAGTACTAAAGAAATTAACAAATTGTTATACTCATCATCATTTATTAGGATATAATTATTTACAGATACCTGAAAGAGATAATTATTTTCTGACAGTATGTATGAATAATTATCTAATAGTGCTTAGTTTGAAAGAGGTAATCTTTCTTCACAAGCTACTTTGCGATAATAGTACGTAGGATTTAGATCATCAGAAACAGTACTAATATCAGCTTCACAAACTACCTCTAACTAATTATACTGATCAAAGTGATTCTATATCTTTACATAGATATATAACTTCTTCTCTGTATGATATCCTTGAAGTAGAAAGCGCTAATAGTTTTGAGCTTGAACTTTGATGTATTTCTGAGAATATTAGATAATATTTTTACTAATTTGATCTTAAATATAGATATTAGTATCTCTTCAGGTATTATGACATCAAAGAAGGGCTTGATGCTTGTAATATTTATGACTGCCTTTTGCTTATTAATCAGAGTACTGGTAATATACAAAATATAAGAGGAGTATCCCTCAATATCATCACTGACTTCAGTAGGCATAAAGTGTATAGGATGCTTATTGGATAAGCATTGTTGAAGTATAGCGATCATCCCATTATCATATTCTGCCACAATATCATTGCATGATAGAATATCAGCTAAGAAGCTAGTGCTATTATAGTGAGTGAGAGTTTTATAATTAGTTTGGTCAAAAATAATTGGTATATGTATGATATTTATTCAAAAAGTTATACTATCTCTATAAAATTCAGAAATGTTTAATTTATTTTTTTTTGATAAATGCAAAAAAATACATAGCAAGTTAACAAGCAAATCGCAAATAAATATATTCCTAATAGGTGATATTTAGAGTAGTCTTCTTCAGAAATATTATATTTATAGAAGAAGACTACCTATCACTAATATGTATCTGGATATGACATAAAGGCTACATCTCAATGGTATATATTCAGATATATGTGGTATATATTATGTATTTGAAGTAAATAATCCTTGAAAAGAAATTTTATATAAAATAATGGAACTTACCTACTCTATCATTAAAATATATCCAGATATATATGGACACTTAAGGTAGGCAAATGCATAATATATTCACATGTGACTTCATAATATAATTATATTATGAAGTCATATATGACTAGTTCTTCTTAAATGAGTCATGGTGTTTTTTTAAAATTCAAATAGAGTTGATACTTTTATATATGTGTTAAAGTAACTCTTTTCTTTGGTTAAATTGAATCTTGAGTGGTTTTTCTTTTTTCTTGATATATAATACGAAAAATATTTTTTATTATATATATGCATATGTAGTAAGATTCATATATTAATGAATTAAGCAATTTTATTTTAGTGTAATCTAGATTATTAGTATATATAATAATAAATTATTATAAAAGGCAAAGGGTAAATATCAGTATATGATATATCATGAAATTTTATATAATATCAGTAAAATGAGATTTTTTATTAATTATGAAATAGGACAATAAAATTTTATCAGTACATATAATTATTAGTATATAGAATATTAGTACATTGAAGTTTGATTATAGTTTATCTTTTATTACTATAATTTTCAGATTTTATAAAAATTTAGACTAATATAAATTAATAATTCTTCTTTAATTTTTATATTTTTATTTTATTTTATATAGCAAATAAATAGCAAACTGTATCATTTTTTTAATATTATTTTATCTTTCTAATTAAATGCTTATATTTTGTAAATAGTTTAACTTTATATTTTGAATCTAATGGTTTTTTTAAAAGTTAGTATTATTTCAAAGATTTTATAAAATATGTAAGTTAATTATTTAAGTAATTAATAATTATTCATAAATGCTTAATTTATAATTAATATTTAGTCACGTCTAAACCTATTTTTTTAACTATTAATTAAAATTACTAGTTAAAATTAATGATCAAAATTCAATTAGCATTTGGTTTTGATCAAAAATCACATGATTTTATCAAATTTTAATTGTAATTTATTTGCAAATTACAAAAAAATTGGTCTTTATTTTGATATTTAAAATATTTAATTTTTATAAAATTGCATTAAATTGAACATTTTGAATATTGTAATTATCAAAACCTGTATTTTACAAATATATGACATTTTGTGAGTTCAATAGTTTCAACAAGAGTTGTATCTTCTTGAACTATTTTTATCACTCGTCTTTAAGAGGATTTGTTTTATAAATTAATTTTATTTATTCAAGAATTTTATTTACTTTCTTTTTATTTATTTCATTTTATCTGATTCTTTATTTCAATATTTCATTAATTCATTTCATTTCATTTTTATTATTTCAGTATTATCATCTTTATAAATTTTTTATCGTTTAATTAGTCTTCAAAGTTTTATTATATTATTATAATATCTTTTATTCTTTAATTTCTATAATATAAGTATTTTTCTTTGTTTATATTATTATTATTCTTAACTTTCAATTATTTTTCTATTTTATTTATTAATTTCAATTTATTCTCTTTTCAAATTTATTATATTCTGTTTTTTTTATTATCTATTTATTTATTATTATTAGATTCTTCATTTGATTGATTTGTTATTATTAGTAAAATTTATATTTTTTATGATTTTCTTTTTTTTATTTTTATTTATTTTTATCTTCAGTATTATTATATATTCTTTTAGTTGTTTTTATATTTATTCTTTATTCTATTTATTCTTTTTATTTCTTTTCCTATTATTCTAAGTTATCATTAGTTCCTTTTATTTATTTTTATTCTCATTAGACCTTTCATTTGATTATTTTATTGTTATAAGTTTCTAAAATTCTATAATAAAATATTAATTAAATATGTATTTTAACATAACTTCTGTTAATCAATTTTATATTCAAGTATTCATTTAATATGCTTTTGTATTTACTATTAAATACAAATATTCGTTTATCATTAAAAGAATGAATATTTATTATTTTATTATTAAGGTAATAGAAGATTAAAATTGTTATTTTATATAGTAGAAATCTATCTTATTTATATAAAATTAATATAGATCATTTCTATAAATCCTATATTTTCTTGTTTTTCTATTTCTGTAGATCCTATAATTTCCTAATTTTTCATTCTTATAATTTCTATAATTTCCTATTTTTCTTTCTAATATTCTATTATTTCTGAATTTTCTTTCTGTAATTTCTGTAAATTCTTTCTAAATTTCAGTAATTATTCATATTTCTTAATATAATTTTCTAATATTTCATTATTTTTATTTATCTGTATATTCTGTTAGAGTAAATTTATTCATCACAAAGATGATACTCCTTATACATCGCCTTTATATATATATATCTTACTCTAACCTAACCCTAATCTAACTCTAATCTATGTAATACTAATATATATGACAAATAGGATTTCATACATGAAAAAATTTCTAAGTCTTCAGAATATATATGAAAAATAAAAAAGGGAGAGGGTGTGATACAGGTGACAAAAAGAAGGTGATGATATCACGTCTGCAATAAATAAATTTACTCATTCTGTTATTTCTAATTTAATTATTTTATTAATTTTATCAATTATATGAGGCTTATTAATTAAAAAGAAGAAAATCTAAATTTAAATCAAAATTAAAATGTTGAGAAAATCATGATTTTATGATTTGAAATAAAAACAAATCTGATACATCCCAATTATCAATTTTTTGATCACTTACCAAAATAATTAACACATAACTTTTTTAATTTTTATAGCATGATCAATTTAATGCATAAAATCTAAATTTAGATTTTCTCCCTTTCTATTGACAAATTTTATTTTTTCAATCCCTTTATCTTAGATTACTACTGTATTTATCATGTAATATCTAACTTAAAAAAATTGTTTATTATATTAGGTCTAGAATAATAATCTAAACCCAACATTAATAACTAAATTATTTATTTTATTTTTTTTAAGTTAATAATTTATAAATTTTAAATTTTATTATAAACTTTTTTTGTAAAAAATAAAATTATTATATTTTTTTAATATATAAAAATTTAAAATTTTTTATTATAATAATTATAAGTTAATATTTTTTTGGTTTTGATACTTAAAGCTTATAATAGAATTCATCTTTTTTTTAAAGAAACATGAATATGATCTTGAATTTGCTCAAAAGATATTATTGTCTTTTTCATTTAATTCTTTTGGTAAAATTTCTTCAGAAAAAGATCTTAATAATTCATTTTTTTTTTTGTATTTTTTGTGATATTTATAGTGATTTTATTTCCATTAACTTCAATTGTAATTCAATTACTTTAATTTTATCTACTGAAAAAGAAAAATAATGTTATTTAGTAATATCTTTTATATTATTATAAAGATTATTAAGAAATTCTATTTATTTATAAAAGTGAACTTCCTTTTCTCTATTATTATTATAAATTATTTGTACAGTATTATAACTTTTAATTATTAAAGTTTCTACTACTTTAACTAAATTTGCTAAATTTTCTATTTCTGAATTTCTAAGTTTAAGTTAAGTAAACCAAAAAAGCCATTAAAGCTAAATTTTGTATGATCCAGAATCATAAAGCAATACGTAATTTTATTATATAATCCATTTTCAATATGCCACATCTAATACTTTATCATTGCATTATTTTTATTCTAATTAGTATAGTTATCTGCGTAAATAATAATCCATTTTTTCTAAGACTAAAATGAATAAAATAATAGTAAATTAATAAAATAACAATATCTACATCCTTTCTAATACTTTCAGATTCTTTAATCAGATAACTTTTCTAAATTATAAAAAAAAAAAAATTTATAAAAATATTGAAATTTTTACTATAATTATATAAATTTAAAATAAATTACTTAAATTAGAATTGAATCTTCACATATTTTAAAAATTGAATTTTATATAAGAATTTGAAGTATATTGAACCCTTAATTTTTAAAAAAATATATTTATTATATTATTGCAAATATTAAAAACAAATTTTATTAATATCTCTTGTTGTATCAAAAATGATAAATGAATCTCTTCTGTAAAATTTCAAAAGATATAATTTTTAAAATCAAATAAATTTGAAATTTCAGGATGATATAAATTTGATAAAAATACCAAATTGTTTAATTCTTTTTTTGAATTTTTGATATACAGGAGGGTATAAAAAGTATTGACCATCCTTTTAAAAATGTATTACAAAATTACTAATATATAAACTTTATTTTTTTTATTTTATCAAATTACAGGTCAATATTTCATTGGATCTCCATTCTCTACAAGAATAGTTTGAACCTGATGTGACATGGACTTAATCAAATCGTGATAATAATTTATGGATACTGCATTCTATTACTCTTTAACCCACTATACTTATTAAAATTTTTATCAGTTATCAAAAAAATAAGTATAAAATTATTTTACAAATTTTATAAAAAGAAGATTATTAGAAAAAATTCAGTGAATAAAAGTTGTAAAATAATTATTTAAGTAAAATAATAAATAAATGATAAGTGATTTTTATTTTGAATATTTAGCAATCATTAATATTATTTATCAAAAATCAATAAAACAGATAAAGAAAATTATGAAAAATATCTATTATTAATATATATAATTATTTATAATAATCAGTTAAGATTTATTATTTCTTTATTTAATATTTTTTTGAATAAATTTACTATATTTCACTAATATTTTTTCTTATTTTCTTTTTTTAGTTAAAATATTTTCTTTGAATAATTCTAGCATAATTTATAGTATTATTAATTAGCTATATCTTGTAAATGCTTTAAAATAGTTATATAAAATCCAATTAAATATGATTTATAATATTAAAATTAAAGTAAACATTATTATAGAAGAATATATAACATAAAATAAAATATTTACAAAAGTTAAAAAAGTATTATTTGCTATTGAAAGTGATAAAAAATTACATAACAGATTATATAATGTAAAAGGATTATCATAACATAATTGATCTACATAATACATTATAAATAGTTATATAAGTAATGTAGTTAACAGGATCAACTTAATAAATGTATTTAATTTATATAACACAAGAAAATGTAGATCTAAATATCAAACATATCAAACATATTTGATATATTTGACATATTTAATATAGTTGACATATCTGATATATTTAATATATCAGATATATCTAACATATATGATATATTAGATTTACATTAAAAAGTATATAAAGAAGACTAAAT
>CAJVPQ010003819.1:0-10405 GCA_910591825.1 Funneliformis caledonium | reverse complement strand
GATCAGTTTATAATCACGCAATACTTAACTGGCAATTTGAGAAGCCTAAAGAGGTAAGAGAACCGTCTGTGTAAAATAAGTTTTATCTTATGTTTAGTAATCCCTTTAAGTCTTTCAATTCTATTTAAAGGATATAATAATCTACTTAAAAACACATCCCTATATAGTTACTACCTAGTATAAATCATCTTACAACATTTTAGTCTCTCGTTACAAGACTTATTAAATACTATTACCTTTAGATAGAAGGTTAAATTTAACCATAGAGCTTGTCAGACCCTATTTTTACCAATCTAATTTATAGAGTTTTACCCTATTGATGATTATTGAGACTATGGGATTAGGTCCTTTACATAGATGGTAATTTTATATCTATAGTGTCAAATTCATCTGAGAATCGAATTCAACCTCTAACCTTAGTGATAATTTGATTTGAAAGGTACTGCGATGTGTAATACAGTCTATTATTATTTTAAGTATTATACCTCTTTGCAGTGAACCTAAATTACTAATTACTGGTTAATCACTTTCTTACTTATGTAAGGGCCCTGAATTTGAAGATATGAAATAGTATATATTATAAACCTGTTAGTAAAGGTCAAATTTTTATTGATCCTTAGTTTTATTTGCATTCACATGTTCTTCATTTAGGCATAATTAACATTAATTAATAGATTGATTGATTAGTATTTAACATTTATTAGTCTAAACGTTCATGTGTTCAGTTATATATAAAATTCTTATAAAAATCATCTAATTTTGTACCTCAGCTGAGGTCTGAACCTGTGACTATCACAGTGTAATTTACAATAGGAACTCATATCTTACGAATTAAGTTAAAATCACTAATTCTCTTGAATAACTTAATATACTTTTTTTTTTTGAAGTGTAACAGTTTTGCATGATATTTATTAAATTTATATAATACTAGATATAAAAAATAAAACAGAAAAATACAAAAATATCTATAAATTAATTTATAAGTTAAACTACTTTATCAATACCAACTTTACACTTTACTAAATTAAACTATAAATAGAAAAGAAAAGAAAAGGAACTTAAATTAAACTAAATTATTATATAGTTATCAAATGTTTGAAAGATAAGGCGTAGTTACTGTCAATTCAAAAATTTAACCAATAGAACCATAAGTGATAGTCACTAAAAAGGATATAGAGTTTAAGGTTAAGGGAAGAGAAGAGGAGTGTGGAAAATCTAAGGAAATCCAAAGGATAGTATAATCTTCTTCAATGTTATTAGCAATTTTCTAATTGTTTAGGGTAGCATTTCTTTTTAACTATATCTCATAACAAGATATGGAAATATCATGATATAATAAAGACAAGAGGTTATGCGATAGATTTTTAACAGATAAGCAAGCTGTTACTTTATTTAATAAGGATAAAAGAATAACACCTTTAAGTAAATCAAGGAACTAAAATTCTGTTAAGGAAAGTGATAAATTTCAGATAGGATCTGATGATATTTCTTGAATTAATGAATCATTGTTAAGAGTATTTAACTCATTAAGGTGAATAATAAATTTTGATTTATATGTAATAACTAAATCTTTGATATTTAGTTCATTATTAGGACAAAGCCATAGGTACTCAAAGTCTTCAGTGTGAGAATGACAACAAAAATATTATGATAAGGTGTATGTGTCAGGGATTTGAGAGTAGACTATCTTTAAAGTAGAAAGCAGTTGAAGCAATATTTTAATTTTAAATTTCTTTTTGAAGTAGCCTATAAAGAATGTCTTACGAGAAGACTCTTTGTCATTCAGGATCTTGAAAAGAAGAGGCCAATTTATGGGTTTGTTATAATATTTGATTAAGTGAGAAAGTGAGAGTAGGAAGTTTGCCTAGACAGCTTGCATTTTATTTTTATAAATAGACGATGAGGAGCTATAATTGGAACGGAATCATGACAGAGATAGTATTCTGAATCTAGATATTCTTTGTTGATTGATAGTAGTTGAGCAGGGATTTATTTTGCTAATTTGTCAATAGTATTATTAAGAAGATCATCGCTATGAGCTTATATTTTAGTGAAAGAAATGGAAATGTTATTTTGTGCAATGAGGCTAAATAATATTGACCAAATGTAAAAGTATAGAATTTTGAAGGCAGGATTAATGGATAAGGAGTCTCAAAAGATGAAGGAAAGTTTATAGAAGGAGGAGATAGCGGCTTGTGAATCAGTGTAGATTTTAATAAAAGAGTTTGAAAGCGAAGCATATACCGCAGCTAATATAGTCACAATTTCAACAAGGGTGAAAGAGGGACTTGGTGATGAAAGAGTAGTATTGAAAGAAAGTGGATCAATTTGTAATCACGCAATACCCAACTGGTAATTTGAGGAACCTAAAGAGGTGAAAGAACCATTTATGTAAAATTGAAGAGAAGCAGTAGAAGTAAAATTAGATTTAAGAGTATCAAGTAATTTAATTGAATACATATTAAATGGTAAAATAGTTAAATCTGGTAAAGGCCTTGATAGATACTGATAAGGATTAATTAATTTGGAGAGCACGATCTCTCATAGCATAATATCAGAAAGGCTGGATCTTTATTCTATATATTTGTTATATTGGATTTTGATTTCTGTGCAAAACTGGACTAGAAGCTTTATAGCACAGAAATTGTGAATGTTTGTTCAAACATTTGTAACAATTGCGGTGGGATTAAAAAGGTTACATCTGTTACAAGGATTAACATCTGCTCTGAAGTTTAAATCATGCCTAGTTATATAATGTTATGCATATATTGTATCATTGTTGATAACTTTGACTTTTCCAATTATATAAGTTGGACTAAATAACCATAAAAGTAGGATTATTATTATCATTCTCTTTTAATTGAATCATTGTTAAGGGTAGGTCATAGATTAATAGGTATGGTAGACAATGTATTGTTATATTCTGAGAGAATATGTTGGATAAAAGTTGGGATTCTAAATTGTGAAACCAATTTACACATGATATATTTATGTTAAGAAGCCAATTGATATCAAAGATATAAAAAGATGATGCCTATCTATTGAGGTAAGTTGGTTCACAAACATTATTAAGAGAATGCGGATATTTTTGATGAACTTTCTGTATATATTGGTAGGTAATACAAATGAAATGGATAAAAAACCGCCTTTGATTTGGAAGAGATTAAAATGTTCATCCAAACATTTTCTAAAAGTGAAACCATCTAATTTGGCAGCTGAGAAAAAGGCTGACCACTAGTCTTTAAAATTGGAAGGATTATCATAGGACTAATTGGTAATTGGTGATAGATGTAACCATTCCAGAAGTTGAAGTTGCATGATTCTTAATCTAGTGGTATTTCCTAGTAGAGCGATGTTATTGATCATTTTTAACAAATCAGAAGATTTGGCTAACATTAAAGATGAGCCAAATTGTATCCAAAGGTAGAATAAATAATAGGAGTTAGTAAAGATTTAGTTAGACACAGCTTGTTTTTGAAAAAGGCTCTAAAGAATGCCATTATCATGTTGTTGGTAAAAAGGTTAATTTCATTTTGTAAATGATTTGAAGAATAATTACAAAGTTAAAAACTGCAACAATTTGTTTTGCTGTTAGCCGTTTCTTATTCAGCATATTTTTAACTTTTTTGAATTCTATTGAAACTTGGATTTTAATATATGTTGTATTGTCAAAAAGTGATATCCAAACCCTAAAGTAACGAGTGGAGTCTTTACAGGAGAGTGGTGAAAGCCAAATATTCTTATCATTAAACATAAAGTTAACAATACTAAAGTCTTTGATATTTATCATCAAAACTGATTTCTTCCAATTAACTTGAATACTGTTCAAGATATAGAATAAGTCAGTAATAATCATAATATTTTGAAGATCCACTCTAGAATTCACCATTCAGAAGGTATTATCCATGTAAACGAGTGTTAAAATGTGATTTAAAAATTGATTGGTAGACCATTTGATAATATTTTTTCTTCAATTAATATTTTGAGTGTATTCTAATGATGAGTTTTGAATTTTGTATAACAGGGGATTGTAATATATGCATCACAAAATTGGTGTGATAATTTCTCCTTGATCTATTCCTGAGAAGACATAGTAGGCATTAGTATTTTCTGAATAACTTGATATAATTTTTTTTTTTTTTTTGAAGTGCAGTAGTTTTGCATGATCTTTATTAAATTTTTATAATACTAAGTACATATAATAAAATAAAAAATACAAAAATATCTATAAATTAATTTATGAACTAAACTACTTTATCAATATCAATCTTACACTTTACTAAACTAAACTATAAACAGAAAAGAAAAGAGAAGGAACCTAAATTAAACTAAATTATTACACAGTTATCAAACGTCTGAAAGGAAGAGCATGATTATTACCATTTCAAAAATTTGACCAATGAGAGCCATGGACAGTAGCCGCTAAGAAGGAAGTAGTGTTTGATATTGAGAAGAGAGAAGAGGAGTGAGAAAACCTAAGGAATTATATAATCTTCTTTAATATTATTAGCAATTTTCCATTTATTCAGGACAGCATTTATTTTTAATCATATCTCATAATAAGATGTGGAAATATTATGATAAAGTGAAGACAAAAGTTTATGCGATAGATTTTTAGCAGATAAGTAAGCTGTTACTTTGTCTAATAAGGATAGAGGTATGATACCTTTAAGTATATCAAGGAACCAAAATTCTGTCAAAGTAGATAATGAATTTCAGACAGAATCTGATGATATTTTTTAAACAAGTGAGTCATCTTTAAGTGTATTTAACTCTTAAAGTAGGTGATAAATTTTGATTTGTGTAAAGCAACTAAATCTTGAATGTTTGGTTCATTATTAGGATACAGTCACAAGTGCTCAAAATCTTCAGTCTGAGAGTTATAACAGAAGTATTTTAGTAAAGTATATGTATTAGGGATTTGAGAGTGAATTACCTTTAAACTAGAAAGCAGTTAAAGTAACATTTTAATTTTAAATTTCTTTTTGAAGCATCCTATGAAGGAAGTCTTACAAAAAGATTCTTTATCATTGAGAATCTTGAAGAAAAAAGGCCAATCTATGGGTTTATCATGATATTTGATTAGATGAGAAAGTGAGAGTAAAGAGTCTACCTAGACAGCTTGTATTTTGTTTTTAATAAATAGATGATGAGGAGCTATAATTAGAACAGAATTATAACAGAGGTAGTATCCTGAACCTAGATGTTCTTTGTTGATAAGTAGTAGTTAAGCAGGGATTTGTTTTGCTAATTTATCAACAGTATTATTGAGAGAATCATCACTGTGAGTTTATACTTTGATGAACGAAATGGAGATGTTATTTTGTGCAATGAGACTAAATAATATTGACCAGATGTGAAAGTAAGGGATTTTAAAGGCAGAATTAATGGATAAGGTGTCTCAAAAGATGAAGAAAAGTTTATGAAAGGAGGAGATAGTGACTTATGAATCAGTACAAACTTCAATACAAGAGCTTGAAGGTGAAGTATACACTGCAGCTAATATAGCTACAATTTTAGCAAGAATGAAAAAAGAACTTGGTGATGAAAAAGTAGCATTGAAAGAAAGTATTAGCCATTTTGGATCAGTTTATAATCACGCAATACTTAACTGGCAATTTGAGAAGCCTAAAGAGGTAAGAGAACCGTCTGTGTAAAATTGAAGAAAAACAGCAGAGGTAAAATTAATGTCAAGTAATTTAATTGAATAAATATCAAATGGTAAAATAGTTAAATTTGGTAAAGGCATTGATGGGTAGTGATAAAGATTGGCTAGTTTGGAAAGCGTTACCTCTTATAGCATAAGATCAGAAAGGCTGGATCTCCATCCTATATGTTTGTTGTACTGGATTTTGATTTCTGTAGAAAATTGAACTGGAAGCCTCATAGCACAGAAGTTGTGATAATTTTTTTGAACATTTATGATAATTGCTATAGGATCAAAAAGGTTACATCTGTTACAAGGATTAATATCAGTTCTAAAGTTTGAGTTATATGTGGCTATATAATATTATGCGTAGATTATGTCATCAATGATCTTTTTGACTTTGCCAATTATATAAATCATATATTAGTTGAACTAAATAACCACAAAAGTGGGATTATTATTATTATTCTCTTTTAATCGAATCATTATTATAGGAACGTCACAAATCGA
This sequence comes from Funneliformis caledonium, assembly GCA_910591825.1. Classification (NCBI taxonomy): domain Eukaryota; kingdom Fungi; phylum Glomeromycota; class Glomeromycetes; order Glomerales; family Glomeraceae; genus Funneliformis; species Funneliformis caledonium. Next base: position 4,248 of record CAJVPQ010003819.1, on the reverse strand, counting down.
TGAGTGTGATAGACAAGTCACCGTCATATTTCTAGAGAAGACATTAGGCAAAAGTTAGGATTCTAAAGTTTGAAACCAATTTGCACATTATATATTTATGTTGAATAGCCAATTGATATCAAAAAAAGTAAAGAGACAACACCCATCTATTGAATTAAGTTGATCTACAAACATGATTAAGAGAATGCGAATGTTCTTGATGAACTTTCTGTATATATTAGTAAGTAAAATAAATGAAATGTGTAAGGAACTGCCCATGATTTGAGAGAGATCAAAATATTTATTCAAATATTTTTCAAAAGTGAAACTATCTAATTTGGCTGCTGAAAGAAAGGCTGACTACCAGTCTTTAAAATTGAAAGGATTATCATAGGGCCAACTGATGATTGGTGACAGATGTAACTATTCTAGAAGTTGAAGCTGCATGATTCTCAATCTAGCAGTATTTTCTAATAGAGCAATGTCATTGATCATTTTTAATAGATCAGAAGATTTGGCTAACATTTGTTTGTTATAAAAATAAGCCAAGTTATATTTAAATGTTAAGTGAATAATAAAAGTTAGTAAGGATTTGGTTAAATGCAGTTTATTTTTGAAAAAGGCTCTAAAGGATGCTATCATCATGTTACAAAATGTTGCTGATAAAAAGGTTAATTTAGTCTTATAAATGATTCAGGGAATAATTACAGAGTTGAAAACTGTAACAATTTGTTTTGCTGTGAGCTATTTCTTATTCAACACGTTTTTAACTTTTTTGAATTCTGTTGAGACCTGATTTCTGATGTATGTTATATTGTCAAATAATGATATCCAAACCCTAAGATAACAAGTGAAATCTTTGTAAGAGAGTGGAAGAAGCCAAATATTCTTAGTAAGTGCTAGAATATGATTTGAAAATTGATTGGTAGACCGTTTGGTTATATCTTTTCTCCAATTAACACTTTGAATGTATCCTAATGATAAATTTTGAATTTTGCATAACAGAGGATCATAATATATGTATCACAAAATTGGTGAGATAATTTCTTCTTGATCTATTTCTAAAAGGATATAGTAAGCATCAGTATTACTATAGGCAGTAAAAATCTTATTGAATTGTGAAGTGAAATCGAAATTATAAGGTGAATAAAAGATATAGGAAGATGTAATCTAAGTAAAGCTTGAATCAGCATTCTTAGGTTTACTCTGTATATCTAAATAACTTAATATAATTTTTTTTTACTATTAATGTGTGGTAGCTAGAGAGTTAATAAAAGGCATATCTTAAGTAAGACAAGTGTTATTTCATGTTAAGTAACCTCTTTAAGTCTCTGATCCCATTTAAGGGGTATGGTAACCCACCTAGAAGCATATTCTCATACAGTTGCCACCTAGTATAGACCACCTTGCAACGAGTTATCCTCATGTCACAAAGCTTACTAGACCTTATTAAGTACCATTACCTTTGGATAAAGAGCTCACTTCAACTATAAAGTTTGTCAGACCCTATTTTTACCAATCTAATTTATAGAGTTTTACCTTATTAATGACTACTGAGATCATAGGATCAGGTTCATTACATAGATAGTGGTTTGTATCTATAGCGTCAAATTTACCTGAGAATTGAACCCAGCTTCTAAGTTTAGTGATGATTCAATTTGGAAGGTACTGTGATGTGCAATGCAGTTTATTATTACCTTAGGCACTTTCGCTTCCTTGCGGTGAACTCAAATTTACTAATTACTGATTAATCACTTTCTTACTTGTGTAAGAGCCTTTGAATTTAAAGACGTGAGACAATATCCATTACAGACCTGTTAACAAAAGTCAAGTTTCTGTCGATCCCTGGCTTCATTTGCATTCACATGTTCTTCAAATTCAGTATTTAGGCATGATTAATGTTAATTGATAGATCGATCAATCAATATTTAATGTTTATTAATCTAAACGCTCACGTGTTTAGTTACATATGAAATTCTTATGAAAATCATCTAGTTTTATGCCTTGGCTAAGGTTTAAACCTGTGACTATTGCAGTATAACTTACAATAGGGACTCGCATCTTATGGATTAAGTCAGGATCACTAATCCCTGAATAACTTAATATAATTTTTTTTTTTTTTTTGAAGTGCGGCAATTTTGCATGATCTTTATTAAATTTATATAATACTAAATACATATAATAAAACAGGAATTACAAAAATATCTATAAATTAATTTATAAACCAAACTACTTTATCAATATCAACCTTGCACTTTACCGAACTAAACTATAAACAGAAAAGAAAAGAAAAGAAAACTTAACAAGACTAAACTATTGTATAGGTATAAATGTCCAGAAGGGAGGGTATGGTTACTACCATTCCAAAAATTTGACCAGTGGAAGCCATAGGTGGTAGCCGCTATAAAGGAGGTGGGATTTAAGGTTAAGGGTAGGGGAGAGGAGTATGGAAAACTAGAGGAAATCCAAGGGATAGTGTGGTCATCTTCAATGTTATTAGCAATTTTCCATTCGTTGAGAGCAGCGTTCCTATTGTTTCACATTTCATAACAGAATGTAGAAAAGTCATGGTAAAAGGAGGATAATAGACTATGTGATAGAGCTGATGTAGATACACACTGAAACCGGCAGAAACTGACAGACCAGTCATATATGACATATCTGTTAAATATGCTATATCTGCCAAATAGGACATGAATATCATTTATTATATCTTTATTATTTATATCATTATTATCATTTATATCATATTTAACATAATTAGCATATCTGTTAGCTCTGTTATTATTGTCAGTAGTATCATATCTATCATAGATTTTCTTTAATTATAATTTTCTTATATAAAGGACATGAAAATGCCTTGGAAAAAGAAAAGATTCCAACAAGTTCTCAACATTATATTCAATATACATTTAACAATAATAAACACTCTTAACATTTTGCAAACATAAAAACTTATAATTTTATTCTTGTTAATTAAATAAACTCTCTAATAAATAGCGTATCAAGTTGATTGGATTTAAGTTATAGCTACTGTCTCCCTGACTTCAATTTATAGTTAACTTATTTAACGGAAAGAGTAATGTTAACAGTGGCAATAACTGCTTTGATCCTCTATAACATACTATCGATTAATTTTTTATAATATTCTGAAGGAATGTCTTTCTAGGAACCTTTAATATATTTTTCAATCTCTTAGATATTAAATGGTAAGGGAGTGTGATATCAAACCATTGTCTTTATTTCTGCTCAGAGATTTTCTACCAGATTCAAATCTAGGCTCTGAGCGGGCCATAAAAGCATCAAAATTTTAGCATTTTCACGAGTAGCATTGGCAACTTTTGAATGGTGTGAAATGCTTTTATAAGGTAGAAACAACATATTTTCAAATTGTTTTAGCATGTGTTTCACTAGTAACAGAACTTTTTAAAGCAACAATTGGTCTAAGACCATTCTAGAAAAAACATTCCCAAAATATTTTACTAGGATTATATTTTACAGTAATTGCAATACAATCAGGATTCAATTCTTTTCCTGATTTACATCATACTTTGCCTTAATGTCTCTGTAAAAGTACTTTTATCTGAAAAAAACACTTTTTTCCATTGTCTTACTATCCATTTTTTATGTGTACAGGCCTATTCAAAATGAGCTTGACAATATGCTTCTGTCATTGCTAATTTGTGGTAAAGCATACAAGCACTAAGTCTAACTTTTTTAAGATTACGATATATAATGATTGCAGAAATAGGTTTATTCATATGAACTGTTTAAACTATTGCAAATTTTGCTAAACAAAGCTGATAGTTTTTAGCATTTTCTTGAACAAAAGTTTTAAGCTCTTGTCAAGTTGATATGTTAAGAAGTAGTAGGCGACTAACTCATTTTTTTAGTATAGAAGAACCAATTTCATAAAAGCATTTAAGAATATTATAAACAGCTATTTTGCTACACTCCCAATTGTTTAGCAATAATACAACTAGATTGTTCACAATTTTTACTATAGATATCATACCACAGGAAGTAGCTTCATGTTTCACAAAACCTTAACTGAAAATGTAAAAATAGGAAGTCTAAAAAACTTTATATATTTTATTTATCATATTAATAAATAAAAATCATGTGATAAGCATACAGTAGCGGTCATAAGTATCCGACCGCCCGAGATCGTCCAAAATTATTATATAACTATCCCTTAAATTTTCCAGAAATATAATATAACACAATACATGATCACCTGTAAATTTATAAGTGTCGATGATACAAAAA
>CAJVPQ010003818.1:0-10409 GCA_910591825.1 Funneliformis caledonium | reverse complement strand
ATTTTTATTTTTATTTCATTTATATACTTTCGTTTTCATTTATTTATTTGATTTATTCATTTTTTTTTTGCAATTCTTTCTTTTTTACTTTTTTTTTATTTCTTTTTTCTTTTCTTTTTTTATTTTAGATTTTTTTCTTTTTTCGTTTTTTTCAAAAAAAAATAAATAATAAGAATAAAAAATATGAAAATAAAAATAAAAATAAAAAAAAAAAAAGATTTCCGCGGATATGGCATTTTAAAATGATTTTTTTTTAATATTATAAAAATATCAAAATTCGTTGTATTTATAAAATAAGTAATAAATAAAAATAAATTTTACAAAAAATTTCATTGCGTACCGTACCTTACTGGTCCTATAATTATAGGCTTAGTTATTATAGGACCGGTACGGTACGGTACGATGTTAAATTTCATCAAAAATACTGATCTGCATAATCGTACCGTACTGGTCTGGCAAATCGTACCGTACCGGTTTCTATCTACCCGATTTCTTTAAGATAGCCATGTGTGGCGTATCCTTTTTTCTTATAATCCAAAGTTATAATCATAAATGGCTTTCATTCTTTCCAGATTATCTCAAAATTTTTCCCACTTTCTAGAGCAAGTCCAAATATTAAAGATTCGTTATCTTGAAGTCTCGATCACTCGCAAAATTGGATTTCAAAGCAATTTATTATTATTTACTTTATTAAACCAAACATTGCTCCTTCCATTTTTGATATAAATGTCAGGTAAAAATTTTTATATTTTTCTGATTAAAAAGTCTATGAGACGGTGTCAATATTTTACGCTTGAAAATTTATTTTTTTAAAAAGTATATGATTTAAACGAACAAGCTGGCTCTGATGTTCTTGATCTTACTATAGCATTTGATGAATCACTTCTGGTTACTTCTATACAAGAGTATTTGCTTGAAAAATAAACTTGGTGGAAACAATAAAATTTAGTTCAAGCCCGGTTTATAAATAGAAAGCTGTAACAACTGCACAATTATTATTTAGAAACTATTTGTGAAGATCCTGAACATTTTTTTTAATTCACCAGATTTCCTATAATGAAAAAGTATTCTACTTGAATTTGTTAAAAGAAAAGAATTAAAAATTGATGAAGTTGAATTATGGAATTTTCTTATTAAATGGGGGATAGCTCAAACTTCGAAATTGAGAGAAAAGAATACGACTAATCTAAGTGTTTGGAGTGAAAGGATTTTTGGTTTTAAAAGTTACCTTAAATCAATTTATTGAACATATTCGATTCTACGTATTTTCACAAAAGAATTCCATGGTTATATTTGGTCTTTTAGGAAAGTATTTCTTGAAGTAATTTTCGAAATTTTTTGTAATTTTATATGACCTCGTCATGGAAAGATTATTGTTGATTCAATGATAATCAAACCAAAACATGCGGTCATTCTTGCTATTTGGATTCAAATTAAAGATTCTCTTGCAAAAATTTCAAAGGTTCATAAATATAATTTATCTAAAAGTAGAGATCAATACTATTCATAATAATTGTGATGACAAGGGAGCTTGTATTTTAGTTATTAAAGTTAAGAGGATGACTCGATTATTGGTGGTTATAATCCTCCTTAATCATTATCAATCTATTTCATCTTTTTTTTTTAAGGATATACAGTATATATATATTTTTTATGAATCTTTCGCCAAAGTGGCGATACATTTCTTTTGATCGAAACATCGACACTTATTACGCAATTTTTTTTTTGCTTCAAAACAACTATGTACAACTATGTGGTTGGGAAACTATCTTAGAACTAATTTTAATCATCCTTGTTATGGCAGTTATTATTTCTGGGCCTATACTTCCGAAAGTTTTATTTATTCTTTAGGGTAATGGATAGGATTCGAAAAATTTTAATATAAGTCGAGTCAAGATAGTAAATATGCGATCGATGTATGGATCGCGTTATGACATTAAATTATGGCAATAGTGATTTGGTTATCAATGGGATACTGGTACGCTCAAACAAGCCTATTATGAAAGTAATATTTTGGATGCAAGCATTTTTAACATAAAAGAAATGGAGATTTTTTGGATTTTATCAAGGGTGAATTATAATGAAAATTTTAATTTAATTTTGGAGAAATATTTAAAATTACAAATCATATAACCCAAATTTCTTATAAATGGCTTATTAATCTAAAATATGTATTCAGCAAATTTTTTTTTTCGAATTTATTTATTTTAGATTGACTCAAAAATTTTTTAAAATTAGCATGAAAAATTTTATCAAAATTGGAGACAAAAGAATTTCATGCACATATTAATATTTTGTGAACTAGCTCTTTTTTGAATCGCAGGAATGTATTTATTACAAAAGTCAATAATAATATGTTTAATAAATTCTTTAGCCGTCTACAAAATGTCAATGTTTTAGTTATTCTGCTATAGGGTACTTTATCCATAGAATCCGATGAATTAATTTTTGATGATTTAGTGACAAGGTTAGTATTTAATTAAAAGTGATTTTTTTATGATACATACATTATCAAATCCTTTCAAAAGTTCAAGTGGTTGGTATATGTTAAAAAGACAAAGACACTATTGAAGATTTTTAAATTAGAAGCAAACAGGATTATTGATTACTTTTAACGTGTGTTAAAAGTGATTAAAAATATTGGAAAGAATTTCCTCAAGAATAAAATTTTTATGAAAAAGAAAGTGCTCTTTTTCAAATTTAGTGAATATTTAAAACCTCCTCAAAATCTTTAAAAGACAGATAAACAGAATATATATATTTCACCAGTAAAGAAGACTTCAAAGAATAAAAATAAACTGTTATTTTAATTTAATGAAAAAATGTTAGAATAAGGATCCACTAAAAGGGTTGAAACTGTTGATGTTTTTCGCAATAGGATTATAGATGAAAGTAATATATATCACAATATACCACCTGCAGCTTACAATACTGTCATCCTTTTGGACTCCGCCCAAATCACCAGAAATCCAATTGAAGGGTTGATTTTACCATTTTAATGAAATAAAAATTTATTTTATACAAAACTTAAAATAATAAATGTATTTAATAAAATTAATGATTAAATCCTATTTAATTTTTGTAACCGTCGGTGAAATGATCAAGCAAGTCGGATGAGATAAATTCTATCGGTGAAACGGAGTATCGACGAAATAATTGAACGGTATTATTGAATTCGAAGAAAAATAAATTTGAATGTTTAATTACATCACAAAGTATAAAAAAAAATTAAAACCATTAAAATGTTATATTAGCGAATTAGATAAGGTATTCAGAATATTTCGTAGCTGAGAGTAGTTAAGGAGCTTGTGTATTGCAGATGGTAAGTTAATTATTTATGTATAACCGCAGGAAACAGTTGTTTGTAAATTTTAAATTCTATAGTTAGCCGCCTGAATTGTTAATATTATTCATAAATAATAACTGATTCTTGGAACTGATTTTTCTTGAAGCTAAGTTTCTTTCTTTCGAATCTACTTGATTTTCAAACTTTTCTTTAAATTATGAAACTGTACTTGCATATAAATTAAACGTGACTTTATCGATGGATAATAAGTTCTTATTATTAAATATCAAAATCAATTGTTTTAGAAGTATAACCTATTACATTTAATAATTAATTAATTTGTTATTAAATTCAATACTATTGTTTATTTGATAATTTTTACTTACCATAATTGATGGATTCATTAGAATATAAGTTGGTATTTTTTCTACTTTCATCTAAGTAATAAAAATAAATTAATAGATTCGTTATAATTCAATTACTTAATATGATGACGATTAAATATACTATACTATTTACCGATAATTATTTGACTTTTCGAATGTTCTTTAGATTTTAAAGAGATGGTTGCACTTTTATATATAGCACTGTCTAAATCATTTTTTATGATAGGTCCGATATCCGATGATTTTATAATTGATTTTTTTAATAAGAAGATAAACATCATGGGCCGTTGGTCTGTTATTCGGTTCAGGATCCCAACATTGTTGCATTAATTTAACGTAATCTACGGGTGCGTTTGTAACAATCGGAGGACGATCACCATCAATAATTTGTATCGTAAGTTCTGGACCATAGACTTGATCCCAAAAGGGCATTCTACCAGTCATTAATTCCCACATAATCATACCAAAGCTATATATATCTGAAGCTTTAGTATATTTTTTATATTTATGACCTTGAAAAATCTCTGGAGCAATGTAAGGCAAAACCCCATAACACTCATCATCATTATCTGATGTTTCGGTTGATTTACTAATTCCCAAATCACTAATTATAATATCATATTCATTTTCACAAAGAATATTTCCACTATGAAAATCTCGATGAATAATTTTATAATGATGAATAAGTATAAGTCCATTTATAATTTTCTTCAGCATGCATAATTTTTTATTACATTCAAGATTGTAAAAGTTTTCTACTATATAGTGTTTTAAATCATACTTGTAATATTTCATAATTATAACAAAATCTTTTGTATATTGATTTTGAGTTATTCCATAATATCTATTTAAATGAGATAAAGATGTGAAAAATCCTTTATTTAAATCAATAGTATAAATTATAAAAAGCTAAATTTATAAAGTATATATTAATATAGAATAATAATAAAATATAGTATAAAAATAAATTGTATTATTAAATTAAAGTTACCTCGTTTAATTTCTTAGCAGTAATATTTTCAGATTTTTTAAGTTGTTTTAAAGCAACTGTCATATTAATATCAGAATACTCAAAATTTTCTTTTTCTTCATTCCAATAAGGTGGATATTCCAAATAGCTTTATAAACTTTACTAAATCCTCCTTCACCAATAATTTTCATATTTTGAAATTGATTATAAGGAATAAATTTCATTCTACTAGATTCTTGAATAAAATTAATTTGTGTATTTTTAATAAATTCATCAACAATTTTATTTCCACTTGGTTTAAATAATAATTCAGATTGATAACAAATAATACACTATCCTTTTTTAAAAATCTTCTTTTTTTAAAACAATTATTACGTCTCATTTTCTGATTCAATCATAAACCCTTTTATTAATGAAATTTTATCAATTTTATTTTTTTCATAAGGATCTTGTAATGTATTTTTATTATTTATTAATTTTTTATACCAATAAAATGCCTTTTCTAAATTTACATCTATTCCTTTACCATATTCATAACTTAAAGCTAAGTTAAACATTGCATTAATATTTCCATTATTTGCAGCTTTTTGATACCAATAAAATGCTTTTTCTAAATTTAAATCTTTTCTATCACCATTTTTATAGCTTAGAGCTAAATTAAACATTGCATTAATATTTTCATTTTCTGCAGCTTTTTGATACAAATAAAATGCTTTTTCTAAATTTACATCAGTTCCTTTACCATTTTGATAACATAAAACAAAATTAAACATTGAATTGGTATCTTCATTCTCAGCAGCTTTTTTAAACCAATAAAATGCTTTTTCTAAATTTACATCTGTTTCTACACCATTTTTGTAACATAAAGCTAAATTAAACATTGCACTAAAATTTTCATTTTCTGCAGCTTTTTGATACCAAAATAATGCTTTTTCTAAATTTATATCAGTTTCTTTACCATTTTCATAGCAGGAAGCTAAATTAACCATTGCATTAGTATCTTCATTTTCTGCAGCTTTTTGATACCAATAAATGCCTTTTCTAAATTTGCATCAGTTCCTTCACTATCTTCATAGCTTAAAGCTAATTTAGACAACATTGCACTATATCTTCACTTTCTACAGCTTTTTGTTACCAATGTAGAAATTATGTTTTATTATATAAGTTAAACTCTTTCTCTCTTTATGGTTTACGAAAAATTAAGGAGAAAGATTTTTTGTGGATTTTCGCTTTGCTCACAGGTCTGACACATAATTTGCTATGTGTTATGTACTGTACTGTAGCATCACATGCATGCATTTCATGCATTTCTATGCAGATTGTGGCGCCTTTATTATTATTCTAGATCATAATCGGTGTTTCCCGGTCATCTCTTTTTTATAGATTATGTATCAAAACTATTAAAAAAATGCTTACATATGAGAAATTCCCGGCTTAAAAATTTTTTTTTTTACTCATTTAATTAATTAAATAGGCTAAATAAAAAAAAAATTACAGAAATCTTTGCAGATAGCTTGACAAGAGTTCAGTTTTGAGAATTTATTATAATTCAATTTATTTTCTTAAAAATTTACCTGAACATAATTAAAAGTTATTTTCAGAATTTTTTTCAAATATTAATTGAAACCAAAACGAATGAACAGTTGAGCATTTTCGAAAATTTTAATTTGAGTTCAATGCGTCACGTAATGCGGTGATCGGCATCATTACGTCACTAAAATATAATATATATTGCTTCAAATTAGGGTTTTCGATTGAAAATCTATTTGTTTGCAAATAAATATTCGAATTATTGAAAATAAATCAAAAATTAATAACAGAAAATCAAAAAAAAAAAAATTACAATTAAATTAAAAAAGTTAAAATAATACTTACCTAATCGAAAAATAAATAAATTAAAAAATATAAAAACAAATCAATCGAAATGAAATTGATTTCGATTTCCGAAATGATTTCGATATTCGTTTGAATATTTGAAAAAATTACATTGATTATATGCATTCTATATATTTTATAACGATTATTTTTATATCAAAATCGTACAATTTACTTACTATATAAATGAAAATAAATATACTTTAAAATGTTATCAAATTACTATTTGAATGCGCCATAGTCACAAGATATTGCCATATATTTGGATGATGTAATAATTTTGACCGCCACTGTATAGTTCAAAGAAGACCGGCCTGCCACATGGGACATTTTAACATCCCAAGACTGGAAAGCCAAATTGTTTAACTGGTTTAATTAAAAAGGAAAACATGACACTGAAGACATAAAAGCGCAAAATTAATAATCAGAATGGTGAAAATAATGGTAAAGCGACGATAAATAAGCTTATATGAAAAACAATTATTATTGTACCAAAATATATTACAGAGATCGTAAAAGAAGCAGTGTAGTCATACTTTTAAAATAAAGATAGTCATCAAATTTAATTATTCTAACTTTAATTCTGGCCGGCAATACAAATAAATCGGAAATTTCTATTTTCGAAATTGCTTATATTTCAAAAATAAATTTGAAGAGAGTTGAGAGTTTCAGATTTTGGCATTTCGAAACGCATCGGTTATTATTGATTTATTTTAGATATAATTACATCTTTCCGTAGAAACAAAATAAAAAATAAAAATAAAAATAAATATAGTGTTGTGAAAGATTCGTTGCAGATCAATAAAATGAGCATCCGTTTATTAAAACAAAAAATTATTAATAATTAACTTACATTCAACATTTTATAAATGGCAGAATAAACAAATTTTAAAATTAATGAAGTATATTTTTGTAATTCTAAAAAAAAATTCTTTCATTATATAAAGGCACAGTAGTAGTGTTCCGATCCATAACTGTTATGATTGGATATCCGGGTTGAAATTTGATTAACAGATTATTAACAGGATATAACCGATTAAATCTGATAAAGAATATCGGATATTATATAACTATAGCATTTAAACGGGTTATCGGATATCAAATTATAATTATATATATCAACGCCAAATTAGATGTCTTTTTTTAGTTACTTATTACAATTATGAGCGATACAAGTAATATAAAACATCCTTTGACTTCTGAAGAACAACCAAAAAAAAAATAAAACTAAGTCGAAAAAAAGAAGTTAGACTTGGGACTTTTTCGAAAATGTAAACCAAACAAATGATAAAGGAAAATTGCTTAAAATATGTAAAGTTTTAGATTTTCAAGGAACTAAATGTGGAACTCTTTATCAGTCCAGAGCATAGCGAAAGACTATATTGTACAGCTATGGGTTACACAAGGTTCCCGTTGTCCTAAATTTTGTAAATCGTGAACGATAATGTGCATTTGGATGCATTTTTGATGCGAAGTAATAGTACAGGTAAAATATTCCTAACTAATAAAGAGGAGTATTAGTCAAAAGCTCCGCAAGTGTAGAGTTTGGAACCGGTTGCATTTTTGAAAACCGAATTTAAAACGGGTGCAACCGGTCCGACCCTTTTCAAATCGGTTTTTACAAATCCGGTTGAAACCGATAACAACTTATGGAACTTTAGCTTCATAAAACAATGCCATTGATTAATTAATATATTGAACAAAATTGTCTGCACTTCTGAACTTATAAACTTTCATTGTGCCGAAAAAAGAATTACACTTTTCAAAAAAAAAAAAAAAAAATAATAATATTTAAATTACTTCATAAATTTTATTAAATTTTAATTGTAAACTTTGTAAATTTTACTAACCTTATTTAAAAAGATCGGTGCTTAAATTTTAAATTAAGCATAAATTTATGTTAGTTTGGACACTCGGTTGCACCCGTTTTAAACGCAAATCGGTATTCGTAACATAAATCCGGTCAAACCGAATGGTCAGAAAACCGGTTAAAACCGAATTTAAAACCGAATGGTACATTCGGTTCCAAACTCTAAAAATTGTGTCAATATTATTACTTACAATATGAATAAATGAATATTTAATGGTTCAACAAATCTTCAGCGCTAAATTTGATTATCACTTACGTCTCCAACATTTACATCACATTATTATAAAATTGAGTACTACAGATTAAGAATATAAGTATTAACCACGAAAAATTACATGAAAAGGTTCTGTTTATGATGTTGGATAGACAACCATAAAAAATGTATGAACATTTTTTTTTAAAAATGCATTACGTAAAAGAAATATTCTCAATAAAGGTAATACAATATGTTGAAAAGATAATACTGAAGGATTAATACCCGCATCACATGATATTGAAAGAAACATTATGATTTCTCTTAATATTTTAAGACCATTAATTCTCTTCCACTCATAATTTGATCGACGATTTGTTACTAATAACCCATTGATTCAAAGATTCTCTTAAACTTTTTCCATGTTGTTTTAATATGTTCACCGTTGGAAATTAATATGCAAATTCGGAGGAACGAAAATTCGCAGACGCTTCTGGATGAGGTACTGACTGTAATTATCTATCTTCATGTCTTCAATTAAGAGCGATGACGATGAAATGGTAAAATGATTCTTTAACCTTTGCACTATCAAAACCACTTAGCTTATTTTCACAAGTATGAATCCTTTGAATGCATATAAAGCTCTAGTTCTTTTATCTGGAAATGAGATAAATACAACCCAACTAAGCAATTTGACATGAAAAGTACCTAATACAGGATTTTAAACCAAGTAATCAGACACAACTTGTTATTTAATTTCTTTCACTTATTAATTAAAAACTTCAATTTTTATTGGAATCTTTTTTTTTAATTTATTATTTAAAGTAATTCTTTTTTTTTTTAGATATGTTCTTTTGTTAAGGATTTATTGTTTAATAATAAGTGATTCTCACACCAGTGCTAGACATAATTAAGCCACACTAATTCTGATGCATCAGCGCTATTTTTTGTGTTGATTGTTTACCAAAGTGGAAATTATAATAACTTTACCAGGTTAAACGTGTACGACAGTTGCCGTATTTTCACGTGAACTATTGTCAAATATATTTAATCTTTAAATCAAATTTGACGTTCCCGGGGGAAATTGAGATCCGATGCAAAAAAATCATGGATTTGTTATATGGAAAGTTGATTATAGAATGTAAGTCCGTTGCCAGTGAAAATATAGTAATCTGAACGTATTCGATTGTAAAAGAAATATCCTTTTGGTGGCTAGTATTGTGATTATAAAAGAATCATTTAATAAGCAAACATCAAATTAAACAGAAGTTCTGAAGATGGTTCTTTGTAGATAAAAGGTATTTCTTTAAAGTTGTTGAATATAAACTATCACCCCCACATCAAAATAAAACCCTTTGAAGACAAGCTAGAGATTGGAAACGGTTAATTTTAACCGGTTAATTAACCGGTTAAAACGGTTAACATGTTAGTCGGATGATTTTTTTTTTAACCGGTTAACGAATATTTTATCCGGTTATTTACCGGTAAAAAATTTTTCGCCGGTTCCAAGCGCGGGTAATGTTTCAAAAGAGAATTTCTCCAAATATATGAATTTCAAACATATCCCAAAGAACAATCAGCAAATATAGAATAAATAAGGCTTCCGACTCGAACGCTCCTTTTTGTATTATTTTATACAATTTGTAAGAGTTTATGCAAATCATGATATTTTTCTTAAGAAAACTTTTGATTTTTATGATACTAGATTTGGGGGTCGGCTAAAGCGGAGTAGTCACGTGAAACAAAACGTACGCTGATTGGTCCAAAAATGTTGACAAATACTATTGGCTAAAAACACCATTAAATTTAAAATGTTTTTTACGAATTAT
>CAJVPQ010003817.1:0-10411 GCA_910591825.1 Funneliformis caledonium | reverse complement strand
ATATATAATTAATTAAATTACATGCATTATAATCTTGATAAATCATGTTTAAATAGCTTCTAATTTTCCTTTTTTAAATTCTTCTTTTTTTTTTATAAAATTTTTTCCAAAATCTTAATAAAAACAAAACGTTTCATTTATTAATCTTTTACTTTTTATTGTATTTAATGGCTCGGTTAAAAAAAGAAAAGCATATTCAAATTTGCACTCTTCTTGACAAAAAATTATATATGCCAACTGAACTAGCAAAAAAATATAAAGTTAGTATTAGTATAATAATATGATTATATAGTAAATATAATAAAATAAAATCTACAAAAGACTTACCAAAAACTGGACGACCTTGAAAAATTCAAGAATGTGGCAAACAGCAAGCTATACGATATATTAAGAGTAGAAAGTGTTTTAACGCAATAGAAGTAAAAAAAATTAAAAAATGATTATAATGTAGAAGTTTCTCCACAAACAGTACAACAAATTTTTAAGAAAAGTAATTTAAAGTCTGCAGTTAAGGTTAAGAAGCCACTTTTATTATCTTGTCATAAAAAAGCAAGATATAATTTTACTAAAAAATATCGAATTTGGAATAATGAAGATTAGAATAAAGTTGTATGGTCTGATGAAAGCAAATTTAACCTTTTTGAATCTGACGAACAATAATATTGCTGGAAAACTATAGACAAACTACTAAAAGATACCCATGTACAAAGAACTAAAATTTGGTGGAGGGAAATTTTTGTATGAGGTTATATGACTTCTTAAGGAATAGTTATATAGAATTAATGGTAGTTTGGATGCTGAATTGTATATTAAAATATTAAATAAGGACTTTTTAGAGACATTAGAATATTATAATTTCAATATTTTAGACATTATCTTTCAACAAGATAATGATCTAAAACACATTACACGAAAAATAAAGGATTGGTTGGCTTCTAAAAATATTATTGTACTTGAATGGCCAGTATAATCTCCAGATTTGAATTCTATTGAGCATATGTAGAGTGAAGTAGAGAGGTGATTATGAAGTATTAAAAAATCCATAAAAACAAAAATGAGTTATGAGAGAGAATTCAAAATATATGGAATAGTATTGAAATCTATATTTGTCAAAAATTAATTCATACAATATCTGAATGAATTAGCGATGTTATAAAGCAAAAAGAAGGTTACACCTATTGGTAATTTTTTAATATTTATTTTATTTTTGATATGTTATTTTTATTTCATTAATTTATCGTTAATTTTTAATATTTAAATTTTTATAAATTAATTTTTTAATTTATTATATTTTTAGAATAGCAATATCTTATTT
Organism: Funneliformis caledonium; assembly: GCA_910591825.1. Taxonomy (NCBI): domain Eukaryota; kingdom Fungi; phylum Glomeromycota; class Glomeromycetes; order Glomerales; family Glomeraceae; genus Funneliformis; species Funneliformis caledonium. Next base: position 9,096 of record CAJVPQ010003817.1, on the reverse strand, counting down.
TTAATAAAATAAGATTTTTAAAAGTTAAATTAATAAGATTTGGCGGCTTTTTTTTTAAAAAAAGATTTTTTAATTTTTTTTTAATTTTTTTAAATTTTTTAATTTTTTTTTATTACAATGTTAATATTTTAATGTTTTTTTTAGTTTTATTTTGATTGAATAAAAAAAATATTTAATATTTTGATACATTTTAATCTATTTAATAACTATTTCATTATATTTATTAAATTTATATTTTAAAAATCAAAAAAAAAAGAAATTGATACTTACCGATACTCTAAAATATATAATTTTTTTAATTTTAAAAAAATAAATAAAATGTGAATTTAATTTAATTTATTATATTTAATTTTATATAAAATTTATATCAATAGATAGTCCAAGTTCGTAGCTTTTAAATGATAGTACTCACATAATTATATAATAAAATCACGTGAAATTAAATGATCGATAAAAATTTATACTATGCATTTGCATTTCTTTTAGTCGCCACTGTATGTAAATTAAAATAAATATTTATTATAGATTAAGAACAATAATTTATGATTATTACAATAAAAGTAAATTTTTACATTTATTACTATATAATATTATCTCTATATATATACATAATCATTATCAAAATAAAAAATTGTGATTTTTAACTGATATTTAATACAAATTAAATTTTATTATTCAAAATAAATATGTTAACTTAAAGTATTTAATATTCTGTTTCACAAAACTAAAAAAAAATAGAATAAAAAATTAACAAAATTAAAATTAATATAAATCTTATATTTATAAAACAAAATAAAAATAAAAAAATATTTTGAAAAAAAGAATAAATAATTAAAAAATATAAATTTTCAAAATATAAGTAGTTAAAAATAAAAAATAAAATTATTAGTAAGCATAAAATTTATAAAATATTTAAACTTTTAAGAAAAATTATATTTACTATTTATTATTTACATTTAGTTACAGTTCTTGACGAAAAGAATAGCAGCAAGTTTTTTTTGAATAATAAAAGTTTATAATAAATAACTTATAAAATTTTTTTTATTCTCAAATACTTTTGATTAAGGAATTATACACTCAAAAAATTAAAATATAAAAAGTATTCTTCTTCTCTGTCAATCTGGATTTAAAAACAAGTTAAAATACTAAAAAATTAGAAAGTTAGCTTTTCTTCTTATTAATTTAACTTCATGCTTTCTATTTTCTACTTCTTTAATTAGAATATATTATTTCTTTTTTTTTTTTTACGTACGGTAGCTTTGCATAATTTTTATTTAAAAGTAAAGTAAAATTTTACAAAATTACAAATTACAAGTGAGAGAGTACAAAATTCCTATTTAGCAGAAATAAACTAAATTAAAATCAACCTTGCATCGATTCAGACTAACCTTCCCAAAAAATTTAGGATAGGTTCAACCATCCAGTACAGAGGGCATGGTTGCTACCGTTCTAAAAATTCAACCAGTTCGTACTAAATCTAAAGGAGGAAATAAAGTATGAAGGGATACTAAAAACATGTGATAATGAAGAAGGAAAGCTGGATTTGGTGAAATATAATTTGCGATCATTAAGCGAGATGTTATTGAGGTCTTCAAACTTCTTGATATCATTACACCGATCAAGCTAGATGGCTTTTATTTGAAAAAATGCATAATAGTAAGTAGAAGATAGGAGGCCATTTGTTAATTGGAGGTTATTAATGTGGCGATGTGTTTTGTTAAACAGGGAAAGGATACAATTCCTTTGATCAAGTCAATAAAGTTAAGAGCGTCAGATTGATCATTTAGGGACTAGATGGTCAAATCTAGAATATCTGAAAGATCCTGATTGTCTGAGGTCAATGTAATAAGTTGTTGTATAAAAAACCTTTTAATTGAGGAAATAATATCATTGAATCGGTGTTCACTTTTAGCACAAGTCCAAATGTGATTGAAAGTTTCATAAATATACGAACATCTAGGACAATTTCATGATTGGTCATATAGATCTGGGTGTCTTATCTTGAGAATTTCTAAAGTCGGAAGCAGTTCAAACATAAGTTTGATTTTAAATTTTCAAATGGAGAAGGCTTTGAAAGAAGTAAATGAGTTATTTTCATTATCTTTAAGGATGAAGGAGGTCCTAATCCAATCAACATCCATTGTGCTATATTTCTTAAAGTGTGGAAGTAGCTGTATATTATGAAAGTTGATTGATTTGAGGAGATCTTTTATGAAAATCTAGGAGGGTAAGAACAATTTTCTCATTGAAATATAGATTGTAATAGTATCCTAGAATGTTGTAGTTTGGTATGATTGGAAAACCATCAGCTTTTGCTAATTCATTAACAATATTATTGTAATAGTCGGTTGAATGAGCTTTGACTTTATGAAGTTCAATGGAAATGGATTTTTCTCTGATTAACTTAATGACAAGAAATTAAATTAGATAAAAGGAGATTTTAAAAATGGGTTAAAGGTGGAGGAGAAGGTATAAAAGAAGTTCATTTTATCAAAAGGATGAGATGAAGTTTTGTGAGTTTGTGAAAATATTAACTATAGCATATGTAGGAGTCACATATAAAGCAGATAGTACCGCTACTAATTCTGCAAGAGAAGATGAAGGTTGGGGAAGGATGAGTGTAGTATTATAAGAAAGTAAAGGTACTGAAGGATCAGATTGCAACCAGACCACACCTATACAGATAGAAGAAGTACCTAAATTGATAAGGAAACCATCAGTATAAAATGAGAGGTTAGATGATTGTATGAAGTGGTTTTTAAAGACATCTAAACTACTAAGAATTTTAATGTTAAAAATATTTTTAAGTGAGTTAGATAGATAGGACAAAGTAGGAGGAATAATAGGTGTATTATTATTAATTAAATTGTAATTATATAGGGTGATTTCATAGAGAATATAAGAGGACAAAGAACAGACATGATCAACAGTTAGAAGGTGTAGAGCTTTGATGTCTGCATATAGGTATAAAGGTAGCGTCATAAAGCAAGCTTTGTGCTTGTTTCTCATATTTGAAGGAACGAAAGAAGAATCATCATTGAAAGAGCATTTATTGCATAGTAATAATAGGGTTTTGAAGGTATAGTCTGGCGATACAAAAAGTGTTGTAAGTGAACTATATTATTTTCAATTCTGAGTACCTTCCCGATTATTACAGAGTGGGAATCTGAATGCCAACCTACCGCAAAGTGTGTGGTACTTTTAATATGCGTTAGAGAGATCAAATATATATTATTAGTGTGTGTGTGATAATATTTGGAAGAAATGATTCTTGTATTAGATGATGTTATGAGCAATAATTGTAATTTAAGAAACCAAGCAGGAGCTTTAAAAAGTGTCAGACGAGCTGATGAAAATTTGAGATCAGGTAATGTAAAAAGTGCTACACCATCTGATGTTGTAATCTGGTCTAAAAACATAAGTTGTTTACTTTTTAACTTTGGAGCAAAGGTGTTGTAATCTTTTTTAGTGAAGATTTCACATAAGAGAAATTATCCTCCTTTTATACAATTAGCCTCAGTATTGCTATTAGAGATAGTGATGTTGAGTGATTTTAAGGCAGAGAGCAGAGCAGACCACCAGTCTTTAAATTTGAAAGACTCATCATATGGCCAAAATGCTAGAGGTGATTTAGTAAGCCATTCATTATTCTGCAGTGATCTAGAGCGGATCAGAGATGTAGTACCTAATAAATCTTTGTCATTGATAGATTTGATAAAGTTGGAAATTTTTGCTTGAATTTGTACTGTATATAAGTGTGTAATATTGTAAAATAATGATGAGTGAATAATAATTGCTAGGGTACTTTTGGATAAATATAGATTTGACCTAAAAACTTTTCGATATGATCCCATAATCTGATCACAGAATTTGTAGTCAAGAAATGTTAATTGGATGCGATACAAAATTCTTGGTAATAGGATTGAGTTAATTATTACTTTTAGTTGTTTGTCTGTGAGGAATTTCTTTTTTATAGTCAAAGTGGCGTTTTTAATTTCATTCTTTACTTGTTGTCTTATAAATACACAATTTGGAATGAGAGAAATCCAAATACTGAGATAATGAGTAGATAATTTAAGGTCCATTGGTTTAATCCATTCTTCATTGTGTGCAAGTCTAAAGTGTATAGATAATGTTATCGGTACTGAAGAAAGTAGTACAGATTTATCCCAGTTAACTAGAATATTATTAAGCTGGTAAAAATTATTAGCAATTATTAAAATCGACTTGAGATCATCCTTAGATTTACTGATCCAAAGAGTATCATCCATGTAGGTAAGCGTGGATACTTTTATTGAGACTGTAAATGTTGAGGTATTACTGATATGTGGACGCCATTCAGCTAATAGAGTATAACTGAGATCGGTATTTTATATACGACATAATAAGGGTCATAATATATACACTAAAGGATTGGTGAAATAATTTTACCTTGATTGATACCTGAGATAACTGGGTACAGATCAGTATTACCATGAGCTGTAAAAATTTGATTAAAGCGATTGAAAAATAAGGAAAGAACAAAATGGAGAAATGATGAGGGAAGACACAAACGATTAAGCGCACGAGTTAACATTGTGATATTAACTCTGTTATAAGCTTTTGACATGTCCTGGAATAGGATCTAAAGTTATTTGCTTTTGTGTGATAATCAATCATATTCTATGTTGTCGAGAATGTGAATTAGTTCGAATGTAAAGTGAAACAGTAATCTAGCGAAATTATTACCTTGTAGGACAGAATTTTTTGATAGGATATTTAGAAGTCGTTTGTTGATTAATTTCACAATTGCTTTTCGAGAACATTCTAACAGCGTAATAGTGCGAGTATTATTTAGGTTATATTCCCAAGATTTGGGTTTTAGAATAGGATAGACAAAAGCTAGATTCCATCTATCCGGCATGCAGGAAAGTTTGACAGGCATATGTAAAGATCCAAAAAATATGTTTCATTTTAGGGCCTAGATGTTTTAACATTTTGTTTGAAATTTTGGAAGGACTGGGAGCTTTATCATTAGGTAATGTTTGAAAAAGACTGCTTCACTCGTCTTCACTAGGTAGATCTATAAGGTTATTATAAATTTGAGAATCAATTGTGTCGATGGATTCGTACCATTTTTTCCAGTTGTCAGGCAATGGAACAAAATGGTGTCTAGTACCTGTTGTTTGTTAGAAGTGTCAGTTGGTTTCACGTTTGACTTCAGCAGCTGAGGTAAGTAAACCAAGATCATCAGATGAATTGTCAAGGCATCTGTCTAGAACAATAGTTTGTCTTTGTCTATTAAGGATAGAATCATACATCTTAGATTGATCATCATGAAAATTATCACATAAGTGTTGGAGGGCTACTTTAATTTATTTCATTTTATGTTTGTTTTCTTCTAATTTGATCGCAATCAAGTGGACTTTAAGTAACTCAAAATATTCTGTTTGGTTGTAGTAAGGTCAGAGAGTTGTGGGATGTCGATATGCAGTCAGTTTAAATTGTATTTTAATGTAATATCAGAAACTATATTGTATGTTTGAGGCCAGTTTGCCGATAAGGAATTGAGGTGAATGCATTTGTTAGAATATATTATTTCTATTGTAAAACATTTAGCTAAATATTTTTTTATTAGTGGGTGAAGCTCGTAATATAGTAAAATATTTTGTAATCTTAATTTTAATGATTAAATACTCAAATTTGACCTTATTTCACAATTACAAAAATTTTTTCATATTAAAATATGCATTGCAGACTTCAAATAATACACATAGCATTTGGACTAGTAATACATATAAAATACTATGTAATTGTTTATACAAATCCTTACAAAAAATATTAATTATATAGTAAAAGATTGTACTGCTATTCTTTTCGCCAGGGACTGTATAAGAAGAAAAAAATTTAGTAAACAAAAAAATAATAATTAATCTAAAATAAAGCATAATACTTTCTCAAAAATCTCTTTAATCTTGAATTTTTTACTTTTAATTGATTTATCACTATTTTCAAATTAATATAATTATATAATTTATTGATCAATTAAAAAAATTATAAATATTAAAAATATTAAAAAATTAAAAATACTAGAAAAATATTTAAAAACCACTTAAAAAGATATAAAAAGTAATATTAAATACAAAAATAAATGTTAATAATTAACCTTATCATAAGATCAGTTGTATTTAGATATATAGCTGATAATAGTAAACTTCTAGCTATTTGTATTTTTAAATTAAAAAAATTACCAAAAGAAAATTTTTCATATAGCATTCATATAAAAGTTAATAATAAAAAAATAAATAAATAAATAGAAAATATTATGGTGAATTGAAACTGTTTAAATTTCAAAAAATCCTTTTAGTAATCCATAATCTTTATTAATATTAGATTCTTTTTATAATCATACTGTAAGTTCTGTTAAAATAGATTAGTAGAAAAAAATATAAATATTGCTGTAATTCCAGGTGATTATATATATAAATTACAACTACTAGATAATACAATTAATAAAAGTTTTTAAATATAAGATAAAATTATTATTATATTTACTTTTTAATCTATTTTTATATATTTTATTTTATATTAATAATAATAATTATATTAATTAATTTATGAGTTAAAGAAATATATAATAAATGGATATTATCTACAATTTATAATCTTAATTCTGCTAGAAAAATTAAAACCTTTTTATTTAATAATTGTAACTTATATTAAGAAATCATAAAATAAAATGATAATAATTTTATTTATAGATCATTTAAATGTTGTAGAATTTCAACAAAAGCTGACAGTATAAAATCATTACATATTTAATTATAATCAGCAATAGATGATAATGATAAAATCATTGAAGTAAATAAAGGAGAATAATAAAAAATATATTGAAAAAAATAATTATATAAATGAGTGAAATGTTATAATTAATGATAACAATAATGATAATGATAAAGAAAATGAAGATAATCAAAAGTCAAATAGTTTATATTAAAAGAAAAATTATTATATTGATATATGTTATAATAATCATTAAAAATAATAAAAGGATTTTAAAAGTTTAAATTTTTAAATTTTAAATATATTTCAAATATTTATAAATTTTAAATGTTGAAATTAAAAATTTTTATATAAAATATTCAGGTATTTTAAAAATTCCAAAAAATTTTTCAATAAAATACTATATATAGAAGAAGTACTTTAATTTATAATATACAATACATTTAGAAACTATAAGGGCATTATTATATACAAAAAGTTAGATTAAAAATAAAATTGAAAAGGAAAATAATAGTTAATAAATATATCATTTAAATTAAATTTATAAAAAAAAAAAAATAATTAAATTTTTAGTGAAAAAAAGGTGAAATATAAAATACTATATTTATGATTTATGATTTTGTATATTATATCTTAGATGTCAATTTATGTTAAATGATATATGATATATCTTAAATGTTAATCAATACTTAATATGTATTACTTACCAATTGACAAATAATATGCATTAGTTATTATCTAATAAATGATCAGTATTTAAGTTTATTTGAAAGTTTTTTTTAGTAATCTCATATAGCATAATGGAATATACTCTATAAGTAAGAAGATATTCAAAATTTTAATAAAAATTATCTTAATAGATTATTAGAATATAAGAAAAAAAAGCTTTAATAAATTTAAAACTTTTAGGTAAAATAAAAACAGTATTATTAGGTTTTAAAAATCTTCAAATATGTGATAAAAATACTTAAAATTGGGTTATAAAACAGTTTTACTTTGAAGTAATTATTCTTGAAGACTTTAAAGTATTATTTAAAATAGATAATAAATTAGTTCTTATATTAGAAAACATGTATGAAATATTATATCAAATACATGCAGAAATAGATCAGTATAGAGGGTAAAAGTAGCTTTGGAAATCTATTAAAAAAAGGTGTAGCTAGGTGAAGTATGATTTAATTAAAAAATTTATTAATAACTGTAATATTTATATTATTCATAAATTCTCATTTCATTCTTTGATTGCTAAACCAATTATTGCATAAACAAATTCAGGTATGATTTTATCAAATAATAAATTATTTTTTAACTTTTTTATTACTATTAAATTAAATTTCATAATACAGATAGATTTGATTAATTTATCATATAATTCTAATAGAGATATAGGTATATTTGTCATATTTTAAAGTATTTTACACATTTTTCATATGCAAAAGTACTTACTTCTAAACAAGCTATTGAAATAATTATATATTTGTTAATCTTTTTCATTTTTTAGGTTTTTTATCTAAAATACTTCAGTCAGATAATTAGTCAATTTATAGCCAATAATAAAAATAATTAATAAACGTTTGCATCTTAAGGTCTTGTAGAAAGAGCAAATAGAATTTTATAATAAAAATTAGAAAAATGGAAAGAAAATGCAAGAAGAGCTGATTGTTCTTTTAGACTTCACTCAGTAATTTTATCTATGAATTATTTGTGCTGCTATTCTTATAAAAAAATTCTTTATGAGCTTGTATTTGGTAATAAGTCTTATAGAAATTGTATTTTAATTAAAGATTTATTTAATAAAGATATTTATGATAAAAGAGTATTCCTGAAATAGTTACAATCAAAAATTTTGAATATTTATTTGAAGATTTAAATAATGATATGATAGATGAATAAAATAAAGCTAATATTAATAATATTTTAAATTATTTTTTAAATATTTTAATTTTTTTATGTATTTAATTATAAAAACTTAATAATTATTCAAAATTTTAATGTGATAATGTATTTTTAATTTCAAATTATATTTTTATTATATTTATAATACATATTTTAAACAATTTTTATCAGTTCTTCTTTGCAGAAACATTTTGATTCGAAATCATATCATGACCAAGTTGAAAATGCATTGTAAACCAGTATAAATCTTATAACCAAGGTCTGGTCACGACATGGTTTCACATCGTTATGATAAGGTTAATCAAGATGTATAAATAAAGTTAATTTATATTAAGGAGATCGTCACCTGATTTAACTGTGATCATACAAAACATAGTATTAAGATCGTGAATGTATAGTAAAGTTATATTGAATGTATAATAAAGTTGTATTGAAAGT
>CAJVPQ010003816.1:0-10411 GCA_910591825.1 Funneliformis caledonium | reverse complement strand
ATATTAAAATTTTGTTATCTGCTACGCAAAATTTTAGGTGACTTAATCAAAAATTTTCTATGTTCAATAAGCAATCTTAAATCTAACATATATATATATTGTTCGGGGTCCTTTTACACTTCTTCCAAAAATCAAATCTCAATGCTAAATTTCGCAAAGTGATTCTCCAGCATATTGAAAGTTTTGAAAGGCTAACTCTGGATTAATCACTTTGCCTTGTGAATTTAAGTGAAATCCAAAATGATCAATTGGTAATGTGACACCTGCCAATTTTCCAGACAGTGTTGCCATTCTCTTTCAACGGGATTATATTTGGACTGTTCTAGAAAGTGTGTTTGTATAGTCAAGTAATCTAAATTGAATTTTTGAAAAAGTTGATAATAAGATTTAATGTTTTTAAATATCTTGGGTTCTCGTCTGGTCCTCCATTTACTAATAATACCCAAATATATCAAATTTCTCCATTTTTTTTCAACACATCGTTATATTTAGGATCTAAGGTAAGGCTTTCGAGATTTTGCATATGTGTGAGTGAAGACATACCAAGAGACCATTGATGACGTACAAAAATGGTAAGTTGTCCCATTCATAAATCATCATCATTTGATTCATTTGGTTTGATCATAAGATAAACTGATGGAATTAATTTTTGCCCATTTCCTAGAGGGAAATCATGATCAGTCACACTAACAGGCTCATGAACTGACTGCAATGTGCAAAATGTCTGACCTATAGCAGGTACCCCAAGTCCTATCTTTGCCTTATTGTCTTAGAAAATAATGACAGAATTTTCAGCAAAGACGGTGGCAAATTGTCTTGCGCATTTAACAGATGTAAGACAATAATGACCATCAGGATGGTTCTGTGTTTCAGTACTTGAAACTCCAGCTACCACGATCCATGCTGGATGATAATATGCTTTTGCGGTAATGAAATTGGATTGGTGAGGCAGCAGGTAATTTTTCAATATTATTTTCGCCATATAAACATTGTAATTCTCTTTAAAATTTTTGCGCAAATTTTCAATAATTCGCACTTTAACCACTTCTTTTCGTCGTCTTTTGTTAGCCGCTCCAAATTTGATTGAATTGTGGATATGATCATGTAAATCCGGATGTTCAAAAAGAAGTGAGGGACGGCCAGGCTTATCATATATTACTACCTTCTTGTTCTCAATAAGTGTTTTTCTTTTCTTTTCTTTACACTTTCGAGTATATTCAGCATTTCTTTTTAACTTAATGATTCTTTCTTTATTAGATTTGATTTCAGCTCGAAGACTCTCTATTTTTATATACGTATCATGCTGAAATTGAGAATCTGTCATGATGTTATATATCTGCTCAAATTCGATAAGATTTTTTTCAGCTGTTATTATCTCGCTTGCTATCCTTCTTTGTGCTAATGCATTTCTGATACAGGATCAATTAAACGAATCATAGGAAGAGTAGGAAGAGGAGGGTCGAAGCTTCTCTAGGCACAGAAGGCCTTGGTCTCATTATTTGTATATCAGATAAATTATATGGTGTAGTCAGATAATTTCTAATAATATCTTCAATTTCCGCTTTACTTTTATTTTTAATTTTATTCCATTCTTTTGTTGCTTCATCACAAACATCAGCACGATTGGAGGTACTATTTCCAGTTTTAACTATAATACTATATACATAAGCATTAAAAAATTCTTGGTACTTATTTGTTGGTGAATTATATATCAGTTTCTTATTGAACTTGGGGCTAACGAAGAAAGTTTGGTTCATTTTTGCATTGAAAATAGAATTATTATGCATTTATTTATAAAAAAGTTTTATAATCAAAATATGAAAGTTGAGTGTGTCATAAAACTTTGCAACAATTTGAATTTCTTTTTTTGTAGTGAAATAATTTTCTCTGCAGCAATGCGTAATAAGATATAATCCTATAAAGAGAAGATCAGCATCATATTTTCTTTGATTTTGAATCTTTTAAATATATTTTTTTTTTAATATAAAATAGACTATTATAATAAATTTTACTATTTTTTTATCATTTTTAAAATTTATTATTTTTTATTATAATATATTTGATATGATATTTTACAACTGATAAAACATATTGATATATGAGTTCTATAAAAGAAAATTGATCAATGTTCATGTGATCAAAATATCTTACCTGGGGGTGAGGGGTTAAGGTTTATAATAAAGTGATATTAGGTAATATATGTCACTGCCATAACAGTTCCTCTAAACTATTCTTATAAGGTTAGAATATGCTATTTCTTAACAAATAGAATTTTCGCTCAAAGCTATTGATGAAGTAAGATAAAATGTATATTTTTTTTCAGACTTCTAGGTTATATTCAGACTTGTTATGCCTCTTCATCTATAATTTTCTTTCATCAATACTGGAATATACTTTTGGTTTTATATTTGTATTACTATATCTTGTGTGAGAAGAGATTTAATCAATAATAATGATAATTTTTATCCTTAGCAGAAATAATATTTTCCAGTTGTCAGCATTTATTCTCTAATATATCAATGGACTTTTCTGCCAATGCAATAACTTTCTTCATATCAGAAATTATACTTTTGAAAAAAGCTACCAAATCTGATAATTAGGTAATTTTCTCGTCACTCTCCTCTATAGACCTAATCATAGCTACTTTATGAGACTTATATTGTTTTTGCAAGTAGAGAAGCTCTTCAATCTTTTTTTCTAATACCTGCTTTAATATACACAACTTCTTATTTTCTTTTCTTAACAAATTTTCACAGTCGCTGGTAATAGACTTCATTCTCTGATGGCTCTTTTTTTTAATATATTTTTTAACTGCCTGATTTAATATATCTTCTACTTCAGGATGAATACCACTTACCTATTTTAGCGATAATGGGTATTTTTAAGATGTAAGATGTCATTATATATCTATTTTTATGAAACAAGAAAGTTGGTTAAGTTATTTGAGTAATATATGTGAAAAGATGGTGTAAGTATATTATTAGTCATTTTATATAAAAAAAATAAAATATTCTAAGAATTTAAGAATTCTAGGCATCTCTGCATTTGGGTAATTGCCAAAAAATTTTTATTAATAAATTATATATTCTATAATATATGATATTTCTATGTGATCCCTCTAGAACCTGTTAAAATACATGAAAAAATTCTACATTAACTATTATATGGGAACGTAAAAATGGTAGAATTTGGATTAACATTTTGGGGCAGATGAGAGGTAACTTGTTCTAATACCTATATTACAAGACTCTTATTCACGATTATTACATTTCTTAAGGTTAATAGTAAACGAATAAGAGATTTTAGATATGACCAGTGAGAAGATAACGGAATTTCTGCATGATTTAGATAGAAGTATCTTGGTATATTAACCAGATTCTTCACAAGAATATTTAAATACATAGTTATACCTACGACCTGAATTCCTATAACACTAAATTGATTTTTGACTGGTCTATATAATACACTGATATAACTTACCCTATCTAATATTTCTCTCTATAACTTAACCTCATTATCTGATTTTTTTGAATTACTATATATGATACGTGATGATTTAGTATACAATAGCTTAATAATTTTTTCTCATCTTGCTTCAATAAACCTATAATGTTAGGTTTTTTTCCATCTACTCTTCAACTATTCCTAGATTTCTTCAAGATTTGCTTACTATACTTTGATATTTTGCCATGTTTAGACAAATAGCATCATTTGAAAGATCACTCAAACTTATTTGAAGTAAAGAAATTATAATATCTACAATGTATGTCTCTTCATTCTATTCACTATTAGATGTACTGGTCATAAATGTGAGATTGCTTCATATTTTACTACTGATAAAAGAAAGTGTAATTAATACAGTGATATTCTGTTAATTTTCAAATAAGCAAGCAACTTACATTATGCCTAGAATATGTTCCATTATTTTTACTAAATCTGTCTTACTTTCTTTCCATTTTTTATTATGAAGTATGTTCTTCATAAACTTTGCATTCTTCACATTATTGAAAACTTTCACAAAATTAACACACTTAACAACAACTGAATCAAAAAGGGTATATTTTATATTTTTTTGAGGTTTTATGAAGATGTTTTTTTTCCTACTTCCCAAGTTTTTTACAATGTCTGAATTATCACTTAAAACTATACTTGCTTTAAGGTCTTACCATATGAGATTTGATAATTCTATATCTGCTAAACTTTGTTTAAGTGAATCATAAAAGTTTATGTCTGCTTCTATTATAGGATATTAAGCACAAAAGCTTATTAGTTTTAAACATAAAAAATCTCTAAACAGCGTAGTAATTATCTTGAGTTTAGATTTTAACATATTAAGATTTGTTCTATTTCTTTCTGAATATGATCCAAAGGTAAATTTCTATCTATATTTAATACTTTTAATGCTTTTAACTTACGAATACTAGTATATCTACTTTTCACCTACAGTAGATGTGATAAAAAAGTATCAGTACATTATTTTCATCCTAAATTCATGAATTATAATTACCACTACACATGTGTTTTCAGAAATTTTTAAAAAGGCATATTATCATTATTTTAGTTGGATAGTCATGTATAGTAAAGAGAAGCAGAAATCCTTAACATCCTAAGACATTAATCTTCTGGGCTGGCACTTTCTGACCTTCAGCTATGACATACCAAAACTAAATCCTATATCTACTATAGCATTATAATTAAAGTAAAAAATAGAAATAAAAATCTCATTTATGTCATACCTGTGGTAATATTTCTAACATTTTAGTTCTTTGATCAAGATCTTTTATTTTAGATAGAGATGAATTAACCATCCAGTCAACTATTTCCTGTACTTTATCATATGGAGGTAGAATATTTTTCTCTATTGTTAAATAAACCACAGATGTCCCGCAAAGAGCATCAAATGATTCTTGTAATAAAAGAGCTTTAACCTTAGCTACTAAATTCAACATAGTAAAAAATATTAATAAAAATGTATTGATATAATGTGAAGTTTTCAATAGCATAAATTTAAATTTTCTATACTACCTTTTAAATACTACCATTTCTCACATTCACATTCACATTCACATTCTTTTCATGTTTGGGAAGAGATAGGAGAAATATATAAGGCATTTTACGCTAAAGTTTTATGTTTAAAAATAAGATATGCAAAATATGCATTATAAATCTTAACATTGCAAAGGCATTGGGAAATATGCATATATATACTTTTTTTATTCTACTTACTTGACCGCTTAGTAATAAAGGCCTAGTAGCATTATACAAATATATTTTGGTCAAAATCTAGTAAGAATAGCCTCCAGATCAGAAGAAATAAATGTATAAATAAATGCTATTCAGATAGGAAAAAAAATGAAATATTTTTGGAAGTTGATTTCTTATGTGTGAAAATTAATCTGTTGCATAAGCAATCACACAGAGTTGCAGTTAATTTGCAGTGTATCACTTATTACATCATATTCACTTTAACGAACATTAAAAATATGCTAATTTATATTGCACATACCTACATGCATTATGGCTAGACAATATATTATTTTAATTTAACGAAAAGTCTATTAAATTCTTTAACAAGATAATTTTTAGAATTCTGTAAAGATTTTATCATATATCTCTATAGTAGATAAATAATTTTGAGTTCTTATCATGAAATATAAGCTTACCTGTAATCTTGCTATTCTAATATTTCCTTAATAAAATTATGTGCTTCTTTATTTAGTCATTCGCTTAACTACTATTTCTTTTTTTCTATTCAAAAAGTAAGATCATAATTAATATATTACTTATATACTATAACTCATTAGCTAGATTATAATTTTCAATATAGTATTGATAAGCATTTGCTTTTTTAAGCATGTCAACAAATTTATTGAGACGTAAAGTATATTCTTTTTAAGTCTCAAGATTTATTTTCATTTGAGGAATCGTAAGTATACCTAAGAATTTCTTTCTATCAGGAATACCATCATTCCTTATCACCTCTTAAACTTGTTTTGCCAAAGATTCAGATCCTTTTTTGTAATTTCTGTAAGCTCACTGAATAAATACTGCATAGAAATTCTCAAACTGATAGTTATATTATCTCGCAATCAAGAACCCTCAAGAGTATTTCATTGATCTTCCTGAACTTAAAAATATTTTATTAAAATAGTTATACAGTATATTAAAAGATCTAACCTAAAATAGGCAAATCAGATTTTTTATCTTGCAGGTGATATATTTTACAATTATATTAGGTGATTATGCATACAAATTATATATTCATTTCACAAAAAAATAAAGTATAAATTATGTTTGGCTAAATATAATTAAAATACATAATGTTAATATTTAGTTGAAAGATATTGTGAAGTACTTTAATAGTTAAGTTTATTTTCTTCCTGCATAGAATTGAAATATGCTTTAGCAAAATCATCCAAAGTAGTCTTGCTAGAAATATTAGACATATTTAATTGATCGTTCTAAAGATTTTTAAATTCAGGTGTACTTGCATTATGTTACATAGGATATCTCTCAAGATCACACATTAATTCAACAGGCTTTTATAATAATAGAAGAGGAGTTAGCCTATTTAGTGCTTTAGATTTATGGACTTAACTATAAGTCAAGGAAATTGACAAAACCATTTTTTGCCTAATATTAGAAATACAAGCTGGTATAGAATTTTTTGCTATAGTTGCTTTATATTGTACATAGTTAACCGTAAAATTCAAATTATAATCATATGATACTAATGCTAACTTATCCTTTTTTGAGTATGAGATAGATTAGGAGAAAAGCTCTAGATGAAGATGATTAATTTTAGCCTCTTGTTATAATATATATTATTTATATTATCAGATCTGAAATTCTCTTATATTAATAGATTCGAAAATTTTATTTCTTCTTGCATGTTCATTTAAAATAGTATTTCTAGAAATACATCTTTTCAAGTGACTATTATGATATTGACGGGCATTATAAAAAGTTGTAGGTATGAAAACTAAGGAGTCATATACATTACAATATATATAATTTGTTCAATGAGCGTAAACTTTATCATTTTTATAAAGCTTTTCACATATTATAATATATCCATTCTTAAAAAGATTCTTGAATTCTCTTTAAGTATTTTTCTAAATAGACCATGAATATGAAAGCATCATATTTCTGATGTTTCATAATCATATCATTTACCTAAAGGATATAATGCTTCTAATATTCTTCTATATTTTATGAAGTTTATATCACTATAGTCTACAGAAACAAGTTTATAATGGGCTTTATTATCAAAATCTATATTAACATTTTGGTAGAATATAATAGATTATAACAATTTTATTGATTTATAGTATTTTTAGCGATTTTAGCTAATTTAGTAATATTATATTTAAATAAATATTAGATTTATTTTTATAAGTGATTTTATTGATTTATAGCTAATTACATATTGTTAAACTTAAATTCATTTTATATTTACATGCATATGCATGACTAAATCAGTTTGTGACATAATGTATTATAATCTTTCCTAGTATTATCAAGAAATTTTTCATCCCCTATGTGACTGTGATGTATACATATATGCATAATCATTTATTATTTGTTTACATTTTATTGCATAATTTATTCTTTTTATTTTTGTTTTATTTTTTTTTCTTTTGTTAACCTTTTTAAATTTTTAATGGCACTTTAGCAAATAGTAAGTTTAGGTATATAAGTATCTTTTTTGAATATTTTTTTTTTACTTAACTAACTTCTTTTTCTTTTTTTATTGCAATTTTCTTTTATCTTTACATATATTATTCTTAAACTTGAAAACTTCTTTTACTGTAATTTCCTTTTATTTTCACGTATATTATTCTTAAACTTGAGAACTTTTTTTACTGTAATTTCCTTTTATCTTTGTGAATTTATTCTTAAACTTAGGGGTTTTTTATTGTAATTTTTTCATGTATATTATTCTTAATCTTGAGCTACTTTATCTATGATTTTTTTTTGCAATTTCACGCATATTATTCTTGATCTTAGGCTTTCTTTTACTATAATTTCATTGTATAATTTTGTTTATTTCTTCTTGATCTTGGTTTCTTTCATTGTAATTATTTTATATAATTTCATGTCTATTATTTTATAATTTCGTGCCTATTATTCTTGATCTTAGAACTTCTTTTATCATGATTCTTTAATATAATTTCATACCTATTATTCTTGACTTTTGGCCTTCTTTTATCATTATTCTTTAATATAATTTTGTGCTTATTATTCTTGATCTTAGGCCTTCTTTTACTGTAATTTCATTGTATTATTTTCTTCTTGATCTTTGCTTTCTTTAACTGTAATTATTTTTGTATAATTTCGTGTCTATTAAATCTTAGGATTTCTTCTATTATATATATTTTTTTTACTTTGAAATTCATATACAATTTTTTATAATTAATTTTATTAAATAAATTTATTGAAAGAGAAAAAATTTTTACATGTTGTTATAGTTATATTTGCAGTTAAATATTATATTAAAAAATGAAATAAAAATGAAAGAATTTTAAAGAAAATTTCACGTTATTTCTTAATTCCTATAGTAATTATTTGTTAATTTTGGCCAGGCCCAATGTGTGGCTGAGTTACGCCACAAAGTCATGTGGGGTGAAAAACTTGTTGGTAATACTGGGGTATGTACTGTATATCGTATCACATGAGATCTCCCTTCTATAAATCACGAGATGCCGATCCTATTCTTACGTATTCAACACCTACGTGACAAATAAGACTTATCTCATCGTCAAATGAGACGCGCTTTAAGAATTTATAAGGTATGTCGTCGACTCTTCCATAATTATCTGAACAATTTCAACGACAATGAAGTACGAAAATAAAGACCAAAAGAAAAGTGAACCCGACGACGATATGTGGTGGGGAGGAAGTTTCTCGTATATCAACAATAATACTTATATATTTGACATCAGCCAACAATTAAAAGTTATGATTCAAGCCGGAAATGTCAACGTCATTTCGCGAACGGTAATAATAATTTAACACCGATCCCACCCGGTTTTCTCTTAAATGATGACACAAATCGGCAATTAGTCCCTCCATATTTCGGATTTTTTTATTCGATCGTGTGGCAATACGACTATACGCTATTTTTTGGAAACCAAAAGGTCTTTACTTTAAATAATCAGAGACAACAGGCTGTCCTAAGAGGACCCTTGGGCTTTAATTATCAAGTCATTTGATGTTGGTGGGACAATTTTTTTTATTTAGTGAAATTCTTATTGTGAGAGGTTGTTATTCTTTAAAGGTGATTATTTTTTTTCTACTGCTTGCTATTGTTGGTTAGTAGGAACCTCAACTGTTGGACTTGTGATGCTAACAGTTTGAACCTTTTTTATTTCTTTTTCTGTACTTGGAATTGGCATATAGATTAGAAAGTGTTTATCACTTGATAAAGACTTTGAAAGGAAAATTAAGTCGGTAGTGTTGTTATCATTAAAAATATACAAATGATTGTTTACGACTGCTTAATAAAAATTATTAAATAAATTTGATTTTATATTACAAATATAACCAATTTGTTTCACATGTATGGACTCGGGAAAATGATTACGAAGTAGCATACATTTAGATGTAGAATAATTAATACATTGGTTAAAAATCACCAGCCCGATATGGGCAAAACTTTTATAAAATGCTTTATTAATACATATTTGAAATACAACTGCAACTGCAAGAAATCATTATTTTTCTAATCGCCGAGCCGGGACACCATGTCACCAGGGCGCAGTATAATATGGAGCAGTATTACGCAGTGCCTGC
Organism: Funneliformis caledonium; assembly: GCA_910591825.1. Classification (NCBI taxonomy): domain Eukaryota; kingdom Fungi; phylum Glomeromycota; class Glomeromycetes; order Glomerales; family Glomeraceae; genus Funneliformis; species Funneliformis caledonium. The sequence goes on along the minus strand of CAJVPQ010003816.1, from coordinate 616 downwards.
TCTTTTTAAAACTTCGGTAATTACATAATCGGTATCATCTACAGTTAGATTTAAGATAAAACCGGGAGGGGTTAATTTTACCCGTGCTATCTTTTCTTTGCCTATAGTATCGAAAATTCTAAACATCTTTCGGGCTCTTTCCATTCTTTTTTTTAAAGCATCATCAGAGAATTTCGTCTCAGGAATCTCCTTCCTAACCCCACTTTTGACCAAAGCCCTTGCTCCTTCTTTACCATACATAAGTGGGTTTTAGCTCCTTATATTGATTATATAAAGCTTCCCCAAAATCAAAGTAGCTGGAGATAAGGTCACGAGATGCATCTTCGTTTTTTATTTCGGCATTGTCTATCTTATCGGAGAGTTGTAAAAAAATACTCCTGGCATCTGTTGCACAACTTAATTCCTCTGAGATTCCACCAACAACAGGAATATCAGTTAATAATTCTTCTATAAGTTGCTTTAGTGTACTCGATACCTTTTTCCCACCGACTTTTTCATTTTCTTGCTAGACAATTTTTCGGTAGATGCGGATGATTCCCTAGTACAGTAGCGGTCATAAGTATCCGACCGCCCGAGATCGTCCAAAATTATTATATAACTACCCCTTAAATTTTCC
>CAJVPQ010003815.1:0-10412 GCA_910591825.1 Funneliformis caledonium | reverse complement strand
ATTTACTATAATATTATATATATTTATAAAATTAATTTAAAAAAAAAATTTTTTAAAAATTTTAATTTTTCATAAAAATAAATCAGAAGGGAATTTATAGTAAATAAGTAGGCAAATTTGCCTGCAAACCTTTACAGTTTAAGGGATAATATTCTTCTTTTCTAATATTAATTTTAATTATTTTACTTGCTTCTATACATCTATAATTAGCTAATCTTAAGTTGATATATTGAAGAATAAGTTATAACTGATTCTTAATTTAAAAAATTAACAATTTGTTTTGAATTAAAATCTTTAACTTCTAATTCTAAATTAAACTCTTTTCTCTTTATTATTTTTTCAAGATTAATTAAATTATTAGCTATATTATTAATTTATAAATTTTATAATATTCTATTATAATTAATATTACTAAAATAATATTAATAAGATTATCAAAGGTCAAAAATAAAATTTTTTAATTTAAAAATTTTTTAAAAATTACAAATATTTAGCTTATAAATAATCTTAAATTATTTATTATATAATTAAAAAATAAAAATAATTATAATATTATATATATATTTTTTTTTTATTTTTATATGTGATAGCTCTACACAGTTTTTATTAAAAGTAAAGTAAAATTACAAATTACAAATGAGAGAGTACAAAAATTTCTATTTAATAAAATTAAATCAAAATCAACCTTGCATCATTTCAGACTAATTTATCCTAAACTAATTAAGATAAACTCAACTATCTAGTATCAGAAATCTGGTTACTACTGATTCAAAAATTTGATTAATATAAATCAAAGTGAAAAGAATTGTAAAAAGAAGTTGGGATAACAAAAGAATAAGGAGTAGGATCAGAAAAACTAGTAATCACTATATTGATTTTGCATTTAGCAAGGGATATGTCATAATTAATCTCAAACTATTTGATAATTGAGCAGCGATCAAGTTAAAAAGATTTAATCTTAATATGTGCAAAATGGTAAATTGAGAAAAGTAAACTAAGGACAAGTGATTTATTATTAACTATTTGATGTAGCTTCTTATAAAGTGAAAAAGGTACTATGCCTTTAATAAGTTCACAAAGTTAAATGAGAAAATACTTAAGTTAATATTTATAATATTATATATATTTATAAAATTAATTTAAAAAAATAATTTTTTAAAAATTTTAATTTTTATAAAAGTAAATTAGAAAAGAATTTATAATAAATAAATAGGCAAATTTGTTAGTGAAACTCTATAATTTAAGAAATAATATATACAATTAAATTTTATATGCTGTATATTATACTATATATCATATGATATTATATGTTAAATACTATATCATATTCTATATACTATATAGGCTCTTTACAATAGAAAGGAAAGAAACTACCAAAAATATTTTTTTTTTGTTTTATAAGCTAAATATTATTTTTAATAAAATAAGTTCAAATTTAATATTAACTCAAAAAAATTTTCTCTCTTTCTATTACAAAGAATCCATATCTATTTTCAAAAATTTATTAAAAATAATCCAAAAAACTTATATATAATAACTATTAAAAAATCAATTTAAATTTTCTTAAAAAAAAAATTAATCAAATCTTCTAAATTATATTTTAAATCAGAGGATAAAATTATATTATTTTGATATTTTTTTTTTATTATAATTTATTATCATTAATATTAAAAATTGGTAAAATGAAATCAATAATATTTTTATAAAACTAAAGTATCTCTAAAAAATATAATATTTGAATCATTAATAATAAAATCATTAACTAATTCTTTCTTATCAAATTCTAAAGTTATTATTATTCCTATAGATAAATAATTTATTGCTTCTTTTAATTCATTATTTATTAGTTTCTTACTATAATATAAAAGTTCTAATTTTGGTTATATTTTTAAGTTTTTATAAGTTTTCGAATTACATACTTATTATTATCTATATAGATAATACTCTTTAAATGATAGGTTTTAGAGTTAATCTTTAATAAATAATGATTATAACAGACTCAATCTATACTTTGAATAGTATCTAAATTTAATTAGAACAAATTAATTCTGATGACTAACAGTAAAGACTTCAGTTTTATAAATTTCAAATTTAATAATAAGAACATAAGATTTTCTCTCTTATCTTACAAAAAGTTCATTAGATATCTTAGTATCTAGATAACTTTTTTTAATAATAACCAATTTATTTTAAACAAGTTTTCAACAAATTTATAAAAACAAAAAATATTCTTAATAAAAAATGATTGATAGCAAAGTATATAATTAATTTTTATCAATATTTAGATAATAATTTTACTTTAAGATAATTAAAGTTAACTTGTTACCTATTTTCTTTATTCTTTATCTAAAAGTATATTAACAAAATATTCTCAAACTTTAGATTTTATCAATTATGTATATTAATCAACTTATAACTATAGATAAACTCAATCTATTTATGTCATTTAATCTCAATATAATTTATGATATAATATTATATAATACTCAATAATTTACTCAATTGAAATTACAGCTTTAGTTAATTTTATGTCTAGAATAATGACACAAAACTGCTCTCATATGCATTAATTATTAAATCTTCTCTATAACTTAAAAACTTTATTATTTCAAAAAATAATCTATCTTTTATTGCTATCTGATCAAACTAATATATATGATATACATTTTGAGTAAAGTTATTAAAATAGAAGATACAACTATTTATATGTAGCATTATCTATCAAGATAATCTAATTATTATCAATTACTTATTTTTCCTTGCATTGGATGAAATCTTTTTGATATATCAGTATTTATTCTGTATAAGTAATAACATAGATATAATTTCTATGTTATTCAATTATTAATGAATTATTGTTCTATAATTAAAATTTTTATAAATCTCATGATAGTTTATAATGTAATCTCTCATATCTTGTGTTATAAGAAGTGGCTCTTTCAATACAAATTTCTCCAACTCAATATCTAACTAAACTTTTATCTAATTTAACAATTTTACTATTTGATAATTTATCTATTTTAAATTAGATAACTTGAAATCTCATTTTATTAACACAAATTTCTTTAATTTTATACTTATAGTTTTCTTATCTCTTTAGAATCTTTTAATTGCTAAATGGGAATTTATATTACAAATTAATCAAAATTTGCCATTATTTTCTTTTAATACTATCTTTATTCTATATTTTTTTCTTTTATATTAACTGAAATAATAGATATTCTTGGCTGCTGTTATATTTTTTTTATAATGCTAATATTAAAATCTGTACAGATTCATAAGCTATTATAGCTTTATATCATAATATTACTAAATTATGTATAGAGTCTTTATCTTTAAATCCTACATTCAAAATTCTATATTTTCATATTTATATAATCATATTTCATCTTATTGTAACTAACAATCTCAATATCATATTTTTTAAAATTAAAGTTTATAGTAATGATCAATTCAATAATAAAATAGATCTTTTAGAAAAATAAACTACTAGTATTTCTCTTTGTATCAACTCTAGTTATTTCAGATCTGAATATATTCTTTGTTATACTTTAACATCAATTAATACTCTCTCTTACTTATACATTAAACATATGCAATAAGTTTCTTGAGTTGAAGCTCTTTTAATTTTATCTCAATTCATCTTTTATCTTAATCACCACATTGATTAACCTGCTTTTTTTTATATATTGAATGATTTAAAAAATATTAAAGTAACATCTTTTGATACCTACAAAAGAAAATAATTCAAACTCAAATTAGTTTTACAAATTCTCACAACTTCAAGTTATAAATATATAATATCTTCATATCTATATTTCAAATAATTACTTTATTATAATTTAGTAAATGAAGATTTTACACATGTTTGACTTTGTCCAATAAACTCAATATCTTTAAATAATATTATTCAATATTATAAACGAATATTTATGTCTTATCTAAAAGATCTCAATAAATTTAATAATGATATACCTTTTGATTATATTGATCAATCAACAATTTGATCTAGTACTCATATAAATAATTATTTATAATTTATAGATTTTATAAAAGAAATTATTCCTTTATTATTTTTATTATCAATTAATATTATTACGTCTAATAAATAATCTTTAAGTTTTCTCTCATCTTTATTTATTGATATTTTCTCATTAGTCTATAATATTTAGTTAAAAAGATATAAAATTTTACAGTTGCTTAAATTTCTTTAGGCTTTTTTTATATATTATAATCACTATTTACCAATCCTTTTTTCTTTTCAGTAGCTATTACTTATAGTACTTACTGATCAAATTTCTAGTATAGCAGTAATCACACCCTTTCTTTCAGATGTTTAATATTTGTATTTTAGTTTAGTTTTCTTTTTTACTATAGTTTAGTTTAATAAAATACAAAATTAGTATTGATAAAGAATTTAGTTTTCTAAATTAGTTTATAGATATTTTTGTATTTTATATTTTATTTTAATTTATTTGTAAATTTTTAAATATTAATAAAGATTATATAAAACTATTGTACTTATAAAAAAAATTTTGCATATTCTTTTTTTAGGTGTAATAATATCAATATCGATATTAATTGTTATTTTTAATAAGAAAATTAATTTTCTTTTAAAAAAATAATAGAAGTTTTACAGATATAAGTTGATTTTCTCCTTCACTTTCTTTTTTACTTTCTCTAGTATTATCATCTAGTTTATGACTTTTTATGATAATATTGATAAAGAATTAAAGCTTATATTAAGAATAGCTTAAATTCTTATATTTTTATTGTATTTATAGTTAACTAATAAATATAAATTTATTTATAAATAAGAATGAAATCTTTAAAATTTTTGAAAAACTACCAGAAAACTAATAATTTGACTTTAATTATACCTTGAAAAATAAAAAAAAGTTAGCAAATAATATACTTATTCTAATAATCCATAAAAATTGATATTCAGTTGCTGATAACATTTTAAAATATTTCATTTATGAATGTTATCATCATTAACATGAGAAATTTCTAAAAGAGATACAAAATATTAAGTGGATTAATTATAAGAAAAGAAGAAAGTATAATAATTTATAATAAATTTATATAAGTAAACAATTGTAATTCAGTTTGATTTTTCTACTTTTTAATAAAAAGTTTTCAATTATTAGAAACAAGAAGGATAAGCAAATATAATTAATAGGTTAATAATGTTAGATGACCAATTAGTTAAATAATTTTATAAGAATAAAATTAAAGTCTGAATTGATAACTTATATTATAGTTCAAAAATTCAGAAATTGATAAAAAAAATCCAAATAAATAAAAAATTATAACCTATAATATTGCATGACATTTTTCTATTGTAAATATTTATTAATTTTTTAAACACAATCAGCATATAAATTAATTACTTTTATAGTTACATAATTTTTACAAAATTAGTTATCTAATTATGAGTAAATTGTTGCTTAGTTACTGTTTTTACTGTTTTGTGATCGTTTTATTGCTTTATTGATATCTATTTATTTTTATTGCTCTGTAACCTTTTTATTGCTTTATAGATATTTGCTTGATTTTATTGCTCTATCCTTTTTTTATTACCTTCTAATTATTTGCTTGTTTTCATTGCTCTGCGATCTTTTTGTAGACATGATGCTAGGCCAGCATTGTTTGCTAAAATTGTGTTATGTCAGGTAGCATAGTCAAATTATATGACTTTATTTTAGTTAATTTCAGCGTTCTTAGGTCGCCCAAAATTATGGCTAGTTGAATTATTGTAATTTATTGCGTCAAAAAAAAAATTATGTACGTAGTGCGCTTCCAGAACCTTCCTGTCACTTTCCTGCTACTTTTGAAGTTCTGACTGGAGGATCTGATGGTTGAAGAATCGGAAGTACTAAGATCAGCTTATGTAATTACCAGGAATTAATGCTGAACTTACTTGCAATCCTACCCTCATTTGATTGCCAGGTTGAGATACAAAGTGCTGAATTTGCAATCCATATATTTTCCTTCTCAATTACCATCTCTTGATTACTGATTGAGAAACAAAGTGCTGAATTTGCAATCCATCCATTTGCTGAAGATGTGTTGCAATCCATTCACCCACTTTTTATTGTTAGTCAGACACATGTGAAGTGCTAATGTTATGCCATTCTTGCAATTCCATTTATGACCATTTTGATTGCTGAGGATGAGGTATGAAGTATTGAATTAATGATCCAGATGCGCAATCCTACCTTTCATAACTCTTTTGATTGCTGAGGATGAGATATGAAATGCCAAATCAAGTCTGGCTATACTCTTTTCATGCTCTTTTTCTCATATTTTCCTAAACCTTTCTGCCTTTCTGACCTCTTTTCTGCCTATTACCTGGTGACCTAAATGCGCAAAATTTATTCTCTCTTTTTCCTATATATAATTCTGCGCATCTGGGTCACCAAAATTTTGCATATTTTAGCTTCTAGATCCTGTTCTTGTATAATTACTACTTCAAGATATCTTTGCATTGATTGCTTTGGAGTATTATTTAGTATATTTATTACATATTCATGCTAGTAATCTGATTAGAGACCAGAATGATTTATACTTTTTTATTTCGTTTTTGAGTCATACATATTACATTTTTATTTTAAACTTGAGATTTTGTTAGTGTACATATACTAGAAACTTTCTATTTATCTATATTTAAAAGTTTGCTTTTACCATGCTTCTTGCAAAAAAAATACTGGGCCTCGCCCAAAAACAATAAATGAAGCAATCAGACTCTTTTCAGGATTAGCAGACCTTGATTATGAGCTTGGTTATAATGATTATATATATTTTCAATATTTGTCTAATAATAAAAATAATATTTCTCTTCTAGGCGCCTATCATCCTGAAGAGATTTATTTAAAATATATTATTCGGTTAGCAGGAAAGGGTTTTATGGTAGTTGATCATCTATCTAAAATTTATGGGTTTCCCGATATTCATGAATGCATTAATGGAAATCTGCCTCTTTGCTTGGTTCTAGATATTGATGCAAGGCAGTATTCTGATCCCATGAATTCCAAATTTTCTTCTTTAGATGAATATAAAATTTTTCGTAAAGATTTATTATCCAGAATCTTAATTGCCTGCACTGATATTATAAACTCTGATTTAAATCATTTCATAATATTAGACGCTTTTGACTTAGCCAGTTCGTCTAATACTAATAAATGCAGTTGGCATATCATATATCCTTATGCCCATTTTATTGATTATAGAGACTTCAAGGGTTTTGTAAAAAATGTTGCTTATAGAGTTGGAAAACCATACTCAGTTTTTATTGATTTTGACCTTTATAAATCTCGTTTCAGCCTTCGTCTTCTTGGATCGGCAAAGGAAAATAGAGTTAAAAGACCTGCGATTTCTTCAATTAAGAAAGGATATTGCAAGCTAAAAAATTATCTAGTTTAGCCTAAATCCAATTATTCTGAAATCTGACCTCAAACCTTTTCCTTTGAGAAATCAGAAAAAGAGAAATTCCAACCTATTGAAGATAAAACTGCCTTAAACGTGAGAGCTGGTTTAGTTATCGCAAAATATGAATAGCTTGAAGTTGGCGACATTAAAAAGAGATTTATTAACTTTCAAGCTCGATCATTAGAAGCATGTCTCATTTGCAATATCAAACATGAAAAAGATCAGTTATATTATTTTCTTCAAAGTAACGGCTGTTTTGTACTTAAATATTATTAGCAGAAAAATTATAAACTGGATCATAAGAGATTAGCAAGACCCCGCGTAATATGTATATAGGTTGTAAGATCGTTTGCTTAGCCAGGTGCAATTTTGGGTATAGTTAGAGAATGGGTTTGCTTAGAATCAATAAAATTTTCAGTATACTTACATTTTTAGTTTGCGTATTTTTGGTATATTTTTTTATATATCATATTTTTCAATTGCTTATTTTTTAGATAATTTTGGCCGATCCTTATTGAGATCACGTGATATATAGTTTAATTTATATATGCTGATTGCTGACGCATAACTAAATGATAATCTAATCTTTTTTCTTAACATGTTTTCGTGGAAATATAATAAAAACCGACTTTTGAAACATGAATATTGTGCTCATATTATTAATGCCAAAAAGGTTGTTTGTATTTGTGGTAAAATAATTAAACTTAATAGGTGTTGAGAGGAGGATTATTTGAACCGTCATGTAAAAGTTCTGGCTGTAAAGCAAAAAAGAAGGACAAAGGTCAATTTACAATTTTTACAAACCCGTTACTTAACCTGAAAATGCTGAAAGCTCAGAAGAGGAGTTTGATTCTGATGTATACGATAATATGGATGAGGATGATTTACTTCAAGTAGATGAAATAGATAATGATAATGATGATATTTCAACCCCTCCTCTTATTACAAATAATAATAAAAAACGCATACATCAATCAAAAAAGCGTCAAGTATGTTGTGGACTTCAGTCAGAACAAATATCTTTATATGTTAAACGTACTTCAGCACAATTTGGAGGTTCTAGACGTATTGAGATTATAGCATGTGAATTATTTCCAAGGTTAGTTGGTAAAAAATTCTCACGCAAAAGCTAAATCATGAAGAAAAAAGAAAATTAAATCGAACATTGTATGCTGAATCTACATGGCAAATAGATAGAACAAGTGAGTACTTTTGAATTTTTGAAATCTAGTTATTATTTTTATATCCGATATCTTATGTTTTTGTATTATTTTTTAAATAATAGGTAATGCAGTTCGTTCTAAAATTTGTACCGGCTTTGCTGAATATGGCAGTAGTATTTGTAATAAATGTTGCTATATAAGATCTGATAAAAAACTATGTATAATTATTAGAAGGAAAGTTCTATTGCCTGAAAATATTAAATTTACTCCCAAATATTTTTGGGAGGATAATGCGTTAAAAAATCATCTCTAGAATTTTCATCTTCGTGACATATGGAATTTACTTAATGATGATAGTGAATGTAATAAAAATAATGTATGGATTTCCTTGACTGACAAAGCACTTAAAGGTGTATTCAATCACAAACTGATTTTTATTGGATTATGTGAAGTTATGAATGATGCAGCAGAACGAAAAATTAAAAATAAGGGTAAACAAAACATTAAATATTCTGAAGATTTTACAAGTTTTTTAGTTATTTTAGGAGGTTTTAGTTCTAGAGCCTTGGATTTATTTCGGCAAAATCTAGAAGGACGATGTATTCAATCTATCAGGTGAATTTTATATAATTTTTGAATGGATTTTTTATTGATGATTATTAAATTTTTATTTTCAATTTAGATATTTGTGATCTAACAATGAGGATTGTCTTACTAATTCCGATTTATGCTATGAAAATGTTGCAAGATTTAAACGCCTAATTGATGCCATCCAGTATAATGGTCCCATAACAGTTATGACGGATAACACTAAATTGAAGTCACGTTTACAATATTCACCACAACATGGATGCATTGTTGGCTCAATTTTACCTTATAATCAAACTAAAGTTAACAACTACAGGGACATTTCAAACATTATCAACTGCATTAAAAATTATAATGCAATTGCTAAAGATGTTCGTGCATATATTCTTCAAGTAAGTATAATTAAATGTAATGTATATTGATATATAAGTTTAAATACTGTTTAAATTAATATTTAAAATTACAATCTATTTAAGGTACTATTGCCTAAGTTTCCTCCAGTTGTAATTGCTTTAATTCTGAATACATTAAAAGATACTGCTGATGACATTTCAAAATTGCATAAAAAATTAATTCAGGAAATAGCACCACGCCTTCAACTTCATATATTGACTCTTGGATCAGATGGGGCAATTGTTGAATTTCAAGCACAAGAGCAAATAATTGCAACTCAAATATCGGAGCAGCTTTCTATTCATGATGATAATTTAAATATTCATTTTAATTGTCCGATCTTTGATAGTGTTGGTCCTATTATTCGCATACAAGATCCAAAATATGCCAAAAAGTCTGCTCGTAATGCTGTAATGTCTGGTGCACGTCTGTTAACGTTTAGAATAACTTCAGCACAATATTCACATTTTCTTAATCTTATAAGGCGACATGATTCAATTATGTATAAAAATGATGTAATTAAAATAGATCGCCAGAATGATAGCGCTGCATACAGAATCTTTTGCTCTGCGAACTTAAGACAATGTTTGACGCAAAATTATGATATGCAACCCGAAATGAATGGTTTTTTTGTGTATCTATTTATAATAGATAAATAATTGTTTTTAATACATAATTTTATATATTATTTTATTAAATATACTTCTCCATTTAGGTGAACTTATAGATAGTTTTCTTAATCGTTGTATTGCTTCAATTGAGAGAATCAGGATGGCGATGATGGGGTTCTTTTTTTTACATCTTTGGCAATTTCATATAAAAACACTTGCACATAAA
>CAJVPQ010003814.1:0-10412 GCA_910591825.1 Funneliformis caledonium | reverse complement strand
GGATTCTCAGTATTCTCAGAATTCTGGATTAAAAGATCGTTATATTGCGTCATCCACGTGACTTCATTATGACTGGTCAATCGCTCCGTTGACAATGTTAATAATTAATCATTATTTATCCACATCGATACAAATTGACATTTGTGATTATTATCGATTTATGTCACGTGATCTTTTCATCAGCATATATTCCCTGAAAAATTTTCCTGATGAATATAATGATCTAATTGATAAAGCCACTGAGATTTATGCGGGAACACAAAATCTTGAAGGGGAGTGATGTTATACAAAAGAAGACATGAATGATGATGATCTAAAGGATGACATCGATTCCTAAGAAATCATATATGTCTTCTATGTCATCTATATCATCTATAGCATATATTTCTTTTATACAATATATTTTATTTATTTATTTTATCTTATTTATCTCATATATTTATTATATATTATTTATTTTATATATTTTATTTATTTCTTTTATATTTTTAATAACTTTATAATTTTCATTTTATATAAATAGAGGACAAATTCTTTTAGCCTAGCAGTGTGTCTGATATATAGTTTTATATAATAGTTTAGTTTAATCCTTCTAATATAATTGTATAGTACAGAGCGCTGACTGAGGCAGTGCTCTATTGTTATAGTTATTAAATAAACTGTTAATTTACTGATACTCTTTTAAATCTAAATATCAAATTAAACCTTCTGCTTACCGCCCATAAAAATTGCTTCACTTATCACTTATAAGCATCTTAAAGAACTGACTGTAACAATAATACCTTTAAATAAATCAAAGAACCAAAAATCAGTTGAGATAGATGATGAATTCCAAATAGAATCTGATGATATTTTATGAACAAGTGAGTTATCATTAAAGTATTTAACTCTTTAAGATGAGTAATAAATTTTGATTTATATAAAGCAACTAAATCTTAGATGTTTAGTTCATTATTAGAATATAGCCACAGGTACTCAAAATCTTCAATATGAAAGTGATAACAGAAATATTATGATGAGGTATATGTGTTAGAGATACGAGAGTGAACTACCTTTAAAATAAAAAGCGGTTGAAGTAATATTTTAATTTTAAATTTCTTTTTGAAGCAACCTATAAAGAATGTTTTGCAAGATGACTCTTTGTCATTTAGGATCTTAAAAAGTAGAGGTCAATCTATGGATTTATCACAGTATTTGATTAGGTAAGAAAGTGAAATTAGGGAGTCTATCCAGATAGCTTGTATTTTATTTTTAATAAAGAAATGATGAGAAGCTATAATTAAAACGGAGTTATAACATAGGTAATATTCTGGATCTAGATGATCTTTGTTGATGGATAATAGTTAAGCAGAAATTTGTTTTGCTAATTTGTCAATAGCATTATTAAGAGGATCATTGCTGTAAGCTTGTATTTTGATGAACGAAATGAAAATGTTCTTTTATGTAATGAGGTTAAATAATATAGATTAAATGTGAAAATATGGGATTTTGAAGGTAGGATTAATAGATAAGGAATCACAAAAAAGGAAGGAAAGTTTATGAAAGGAGGAAATAGCAGTTTGTGAATCAGTGCAGATTTCAATAAAAGAGTTTGGAGGCGAAGCATACACTGCAGCTAATATAGCCACAATTTCAGCAAGAGTAGAAGAGAGACTTGGAGATGAGAGAGTAGCGTTGAAAGAAAGTGCTAGCCATTTGGATCAGTTTATAACTATGTGATACCCAAATGGCAATTTGAGAAACCTAATGATGTGAGAGAACCATTCATATAAAACTAAAGAAAAGCAGCAAAAGTAAAGTTAGATTTAAGAGTATCAAGTAAATTGATTGAATAAATATCAAATAGTAAAATAATTAGATCTGGTAAAGACCTTAATGGGTAATGATAAGGATTAGTTAGTTTGAAAAGCATGACCTCTCATAGCATAAAATCAAAGAGGCTGGATCTCCATCCTATATGTTTGTTATACTGGATTTTGATTTCTGTGTAAAATTGAACTGGAAGTTTCATAGTACAGAAATTGTAGAAATTTTTTTAAACATTTGTGACAATAGCTGTGAGATCAAAGAGGTTATATCTGTTACAAGGATTGACATCTGTTCTGAAATTTGAGTTATATATAGCTATATAATGTTATGCATATATTGTATCATTGTTGATAACTTTGACTTTTCTAATTATATAAGTTAAAAATTGGTTAGACTAAATAACCACAAACGTGGAATTATTATTATTATTCTCTTTTAATTGAATTGTTATTAAAGGTAGGTCATAAATCAACAAGTATGATGGACAGTTTACTGTTATATTCCTAGAGAAGGTGTTGAATAAAAGTTGGAATTCTAAATTTTGAAACCAATTTGCACATGATATATTCGTATTAAAAAGCTAATTAATATCAAAGGATGTAAAGAGATAACACCTATCCATTGAGGTAAGTTGATTAACAAACATGATTAAGAGGATGCGGATGTTCTTGATAGACTTTTTATATATATTAGAAGGTAAGATAGATGAAATGGGTAAAGAACTGCTTATGATTCAGAAGAGATCGAAATGTTTATTCAAATATTTTCCAAAAGTAAAACTATCTAATTTGTCTGCTGAGAGAAAGGCTAACTACCAGTCTTTAAAGTTGGAAGGATTATCGTAGGGCTAATTGGTGATTGGTAACAGATGTAACCATTCTAAAAGTTGAAGTTGCATGATTCTTAGTCTAGTGATATTTCCTAGCAGAATGATATTATTAATCATTTTTAAAAGATCAGAAGATTTGGCTAATATTTGTTTATCATAAAAATGGATCAAATTGTATTCAAAGATAGAGTGAATAATAGGGCTGGTAAGAATTTGATTAAACGCAGTTTGTTTTTAAAAAAAGCTTTAAAGGATATCATCATCATATTGTAAAACGTTGCTAATAAAAGGTTAATTTAGTTTTGTAAATGATTTGAGAAATAATTACAGAGTTAAAGACTACAACAATTTGTTTAGCTATGAGTCATTTCTTATCTAGCACATTTTTAATTTTTTTGAATTCTGTCGAGACTTAGTTTCTAATATACGTTGTATTATCAAAGAGTGATATTTAAACCCTAAGATATCAAGTGAAGTCTTTATAAAAGAGTAGTAAAAGCTAAATATTCTTATCATTAAATACGAAGTTAATAACGTTAGAGTCTTTGATATTTGTCATCAGAACTAATTTATTCCAATTTACTTGAATACTGTTTAAGGTATAGAATGAGTCTACAATAGTCATTATATTTTGGAGATCCATCTTAAAATCTGCCATACAGAGGAGAGGGTATTATCTATGTAAGCGAAGTGCTAAAACGTGATTTAAAAATTGATTGATAAACCGTTTAGTTATATCTTTTCTCTAATTAACACTTTAAGTGTATCCTAACGATGAATTTTAAATTTTGCATAATAGAGGATTGTAGTATATGCATCACAAAATGGGTGAGATAATTTCTCCTTGATCTATTTCTAAAAGGATGTAGTAGGCATTAGTATTACCATGAATAATAAAAATTTGATTGAACTGTAAAGCGAAGATTAAAATTATGAGGTGAACAAAGAACATAGGGAGATATAGTCTAAGTAAAGCTTAGATTAGCATCCTTAGATTGACTCTGTTGTATACTTTCAATATGTCTTAAAAAAGGATCTAAAGATTATTGTGGTAAAATGATGCATCATATTTAATATTATCAAGAATGTTAATAGGTTCAAAAGGCTTTTGAAGAGGAGACTTGCAAAGTTGTCTTTTAGGACATTATATTTGGTTAGTATAGTAAGAAGTCTATTATTAACGAGTTTAATAAAAGCTTTTCTAGAACATTCTAGTAGGGTAATTGGTCAGGTATAGTTTAGGTTAAATTCTTATAGTTTAGGTTTGAGAATTAGGTATATAAAAGCTAAATTCCATCTATGAAGTATCAGGTTATAAGTCAGATAGCAATATGCTATTTTCTAAAAAAATTTGAAAGCAAAGAAGCCAAGATGTTTCAGCATTTTATTTAATAATTTTGACAGGTCAGAAGCTTTATCATCAAGTAGAGAATTAATTATACCAGATCATTCTTCTTCAGTAGAAGGTTATATGAGGTGGTCATATATAGTGAGATCAATATTATCTTATAGGGTATATTCATTTTTCCATAAATCTGTGATTAATAGGTTAGAGTATCTCGAGCTAATGACTTGCTGAAAATGTCAAATCATTTCTTTTTTAACATCAGTAGGATCTGTGAGTAACTCTTTTTCAGGGTTATTATTATTAATGCATCTATCTAAAAGAATAGTGATACAAGGATGATCAAGGAGAAAGTCAAACATAGCTGATTGATTTGTGATAAAGTTCTCATATCATTATTCGATTGCTTCTTGAATAGATTTCACTTTGTATTCTGTTTTTTATATTTTTGCAGCAGTTATTAGTACTTTTTTAGATCTTTGAGAGCAGGAGCTGTCATTGATAAGAAATTCAAAGAATATGCAGTTGATGTAGGTAAAGTAATATCATAATCCCTGATGAATTGTAAGGCTTTATCAAATAATCGATCCCATTTAATATCATAAACTCTACTGAATAAGCAAAATTTAGAATAGCATTTCAGTTTATGAAGCAATTTAATACATTTGTAGATTAATTTAAGCAATTTGGATTTGAGGTTATGAGTATGATGAGAGGTGTGTTTGTTAGAAATATGTTTCAAAGCTACATCTATGATAGCTTTTTGAAGAAGATCCCATATGAAATTAACTTTATGTACATTAGAAATGTTATCGAAGTTTACAAAAACTAGTCTTGATTTATTACATTAAGCATTAACAGCAGCAGCAAAAGTAAACCAGTTTTCATCAGATATATTCTGATATAGAAAAATAAGTTTTTTTATCATTGAGGCGTTATTGAAGTTTGGATTGATAGAAGTAAAGGTAATAGAAGCAGATACTATATAATAGTCTAAGATCGAAGTGTCTACAGAAATAACTTGATGGTTGTTGAAATCAGAAAGTAAATATGGAGTGATAAAAATATGATCAATTGTTGACCGTAAAGAACCTTGAACGTATGTGTGAAGATCATCAATATTTTTTACTGATTTGACAAAATCAAAAATATTGATAAAATTATTATTGGTTATATAATCTATAAATCGTTATGAATGCAAAGGGTTACAAGATCTAGATGGATCAGTATTAAAGTCACTTAAAGTAATAAAAAAGAAATTAGCATGAGTAGCTTCTTCTATAAGAGTACGTATTTGTTGAATTATTTTTAATAAAGAGGTTCATTAAAACTAGACAGATAAACGTTAATAATATAGAATTTGTTTTTGTTTTTAAATTAAAAGTTAAGATAAAAATTCAATTAAAGTAAAATTAATGGTAGAAAATATGGTCAGCAAGGTATTTTTTAATGAGAAATCCTATGTTAAAACCAGAACATTGACTATCTAAATCAATGGAAATGAATGATACAAAATTGTTATTGCAAATCTTTTTAAGGGGAAATAATGAAATGATATAGTAAAATTTGTTTCTTATAATTCAATAATGTTTAAATGATTAATAGAGTAAATATCAAATAAAATTTGTTATTTGAGTGAGTTTAATAAATAATGAGTATTATGGGTTACAACATTAAAGAAAGTGGAAATGTGTTTGCGTTTTGTATAATTATTTATTAAATTTATATAAATTGATTAGAAAAAGAGGTCAGGATGAGCAGAAGCTAGAGTTATCTTCATTGATCTATACGGCACCTAGATTGATCAATTAAGAAATAGGTATACTAAGTGATTCGTTAGATTTTTCATATACGAATTTTTAAATGTAAGCTACAGCTTCGAGTGCAGTATTAAGTTTTTCAATGTTCTGTTTGTTGTTTAAATGTAGCTTCTTATTTTCTTGAGCAAGCCATTCGATTTTATTTTCATATTCTGTAATTTTGAATTCAGAGGTATCTACTCCTCTTCATACTGGAATTCGTCAGTTTTCATGTTAACTTTACCTTTGCCTTTATTGATGGCATTTAGTTCTGCAGCTTTTTCAGGGATAATTGTAAAGATATTTAGATGATATTCAACAGTATTGAAGTGATAAACTGTGAAAATGAGATCATTATGGATTTTAGCAAGGATTTCTGTGAGCGCATCTAATTTGAACATGATTTTTATAGTGTCAAATAGTTCCCAGTTAAATTTATTATCTCTTTGTTGTTTTAGTAACAGATAATTATCTTCTACTTGATCTGACCAGGATTTTTTAGCATGAATTGAATCATTTAAGAACGAGTTATAGGGTTTGTTGTGGTTGAGCGGAGGTTTGGAATGGGTAGGAATAATAGAAGGTTTATCAGCAGGAGGTTTGATAGGACGAGTTTTGTTGGCAAATGATTAGAGGTTCTTAGGATCAAATACACACTCATCATCCTTGACAAAGATAGATCTAACTGGTTTAGAGGAAGCAGAATAATTTTTAAATTGAGCGGGTTTAAATCTTTGGTATAAATTTTGTGTTTAATAATCTTAAAGCACAGTACATTTCTTTTGATAGGAGCAAGAGTCATGTCTAGGTATTGCGTAATATGTACAAAGTTTAGTGTCAAGTTGAGTCCATATAAGTTGTTTATTTTATCATCTAATACTATTTGATCTTCATTAACTGCAATATATAGATCTTGCTCTGATACAAAATGAATGAAAGCATATTGAAGGTTTTGATAGTTTAAACAGGCTTTAGAAATCACTCAAGTTATTGCATTGACAGCTTTAGCAATAAGTTCAAGTTCACAACTGAAGGTATCCTTGGGTAAATTAGTGAGTTTGAGAGTAAATTTAAAACGAAGTTGAATTTCTTTAGCTGTGGCTGTATAAGGATGCACATGAACAAAGTCTTTGAGAATAAATTGGCTTTTAATCTTACTATACATGGTCATATTAGTGCCTTCTGCAAAGGAGATAGTAGCTTGTTGCCACAAGTTTTTGGTAATCATAGAACATTGTAGAACAGTTCTGTATTTGGCAAATATCAATCAAATTACGTGCTCAGAGATAGATATGAGGATTTCTGTTACCTTAATCGCTAATTCAGAATTAAACCTAAATAGAGCAGGGCATTCAAGGGTTTCAATTTTAGGTCTACCATTTCTGAAAATTTGGCATAAAGTGCTTTATCAGCATCCAAACTTGTAGAGAATCCAAATCAGACAATCTTAAGCATTTTGTTTGTAAGGTCTTACTTGACTGATGCATTAATAAAGAAGAGAAAGTCTACTCTTATAAGTATGATTGATTTTATCTTTATTTAATTTACCAGAAAGGAAAGTCTCAGCAGTACAGTAAATGTAGAATGAAAAAGTGTTGTGAATACATTCAAAGGAAAGGACATTGGGGGAAGAACCATTTTTTCTAAGCAAATTTTCTAAGGGGTCATGTGCTTGGTCTTCTTCTATAGTATTAGTATCTTTGAGAGTGACAGGAGCTGGAATATTATTAGTTAAAGTTTCAAGAGGGGTTAACTTTCATGTTTCTTTGAGAGCCAGAAGCGATGTTTGAGTTGTCAATATTTTCAGTTTCAGTAGAATCAAAACGGTTAAGAACAGTTACAGTTTTCTTTTGAAGGGATTCTAAAGACTTATCATTAATAGGCGAGTCAAGATGACTACAAGTATTGCGAAGGTTTTTTGGATTATTATTGAATTTTTTTTTGTGTCTTTTTCATAGTATTTTTGAGAAGGGTGGATAGAATAATCTAATATAATTTTTTTTTTGAAGTGTAGCAGTTTTGCATGATTTTTATTAAATTTATATAATACTAAGTACATATAATAAAATAGAAAATACAAAAATATCTATAAATAATTTATAAACTAAACTAATTTATCAATACCAATCTTATACTTTACCAAACTAAACTATAAACAGAAAAGAAAAGAGAAGAAATCTAAACTAAATTAAACTATTATACAGTTATCAAACGTTTAGAAGAAAGGGCGTAGTTACTGCTATTCTAAAAATTTGACCAATAGGAGTAATGATGAGGGACAAAACCCCTTAATAATAGTTGAAACTTAAATGAAACTATATTAAAATTATAATAAGGGATATGATGAAACCCTTTTAATATAATGAAAGCCAAAACTATCAAGACTATATTAAAAACATAGAAAAGGGTATGACAAAATTATTTTGAAAAAGTTTTAGTAAGCATTTATAAATAGGAACCATAGGCAGTAGCTGCTAAAAGGATGTAGGATTTAATGTTAAGGGAAGAGAAAAGGAGTGTAGGAAACCTGAGGAGATCTAAGGAGAAGTATAATCTTCTTCAATATTATTAGCAATTTTCTATTTATTTAGAGTAGCATTTCGTTTTAGTCATATCTCATAATAAGATGTGGAGATATCATGATAAATGAAGACAAGAGGTCATGCAATAGATTTTTAGTAGACAAGTAAGCTGTTACTTTGTCTGACAAAGATAAAGGTATAACACCTTTAAATAAATCAAGGAACTAAAAGTCTGTTAGAATAGGAGTTGAATTTCAGATAAAATCTGTTGATATTTTTTGAATAAGTGAGTCATCATTAAGAGTATTTAACTCTTTAAGATGAGTAATAAATATTGATTTATGTAAAGCAACTAAATCTTAGATGTTTGATTCATTATTTAGATAGAGCCATAAGTGCTTAAAATCTTCAATATAAGTGTGACAATAGAAACATCGTATTGAATAAACTAATATAATTTTTTTTTTACTATTAATGTATGGTAGCTAGAGAGTTAGTAAAGAGCATATCCTAATTAGGACAAATATTATTTCACATTAAATAACATCTTTAAGTCTCTGATCCTATTAAGGAGTATAGTAACCCACCTAAAAGTATATCCTCATATAGTTGCCATCTAGTATAGATCACCTTGCAACAGTTTACTCCTGTATCACAAGATTCACTAAACCTTATTAGATACCATCACCTTTGAATAGAGGCTCACTTTAACCATAGAGCTTGTCAAGCCTATTTTTACTAATCTAATTTATAGAGTTTTATTCTATTGATAACTACCGAAACCGTAAAATTGAGTTCTTTATATAAATGGTAGTATTGTATCTATAGCGTCAAATTCACCTAGGAATTGAACCCAGCCTCTAACTTTAGTGATAATTCAATTTAGAAGATACTGCAGCGTACAATGTAATCTATTATTACCTTAAGTATTACGCCCTCTTGCAGTGAATTCAAATCTATTAATTACTGATTAATCACTTCCTTACTTGTGTAAGAACCTCTGAATTTGAAGACTTGAACAGTATCCATTACAGACCTGTCAGCGAAAGCCAAGTTTCTATTGATCTCTGGCTTCATTTGCATCCACATGTTCTTCAAACCTAATATTTAGGCATGATTAATATTAATCAATAGACCGATTGACTAGTATCTAATATTTATTAGTCTAAACACTCACGTATTTAGTTACATATGAAATTCTTATAAAAATCATCTAGTTTTATGCCTCGGCTGAGATCTGAACCTATGACTATTGCAGTATAACCTACAATAAGGATTCATATCTTACAAATTAAACTAGGATCACTAATCCCTGTTGAATAACCTGATATAAATTTAATATTAAGTTAATAATACCAAATTTATATAATTTAATAATTTATATTATAATTTCTTACTTAATAAATTTTGAGTATAGAAAAAATTTTTTAGTAGGTTCGCTACTATAAAACTAATATTATATTTAGATTCTCTGCAATGCAATAATTCTAACAAGCTAAATTTTGTCTAAATCAGGCTTGTAAATCATGAGAAAATTGCTGATCAAAGATCACCTGAAAATATATAAAATTTTTAATCTAATTTTTTATATATTGCCAAGTGATTTTTGATCAGCAATTTTCTCATGATCTACAAATCTGATTTAAATGAAATTTAGCTTATTGAAATTACTGTACTGTGAAAAATCTGAATTCAATATCAGTTTTATAGCAGTGTAATAGAAAGATATTGATTCAAAAGATTACATGATACATGTGACTAGAAGTTACATTGACTGTATCATTTTAGATGATGAAAATAGCAAAGATGAGAGAAATAAATTAAACAAAAATTATGTGAAAGATCCAGAAGTCGCTGAAAAATTCTGTTATATTATATTAATCATTTTGCATTATTAATCATTTATTATTAATAAATTAATTAGTATTTTATTTATTTACATTAGTAAAATTTAGTATAAATAAGATAGCTTTAAGACTTGATTAAGGTAGATAACATTAGACAACAGCAAATAATAGTACAGTAACAGTTATAAGTATCCGACCGCCTCTAACTCCGGCTACAAGTAAGTAAATTCAAAAATTTTTTTTTTATTTAAAAAATACATA
>CAJVPQ010003813.1:0-10412 GCA_910591825.1 Funneliformis caledonium | reverse complement strand
AATTATTATAAATAATTTTAATTATTAAATAAAATTGCAGGCAAATTTGCCTGCAAAACGCTTGAAGGGATAATATACTAATAATAAGACCAAGGTCTTCTGTGTTTAGAGAAACTTCAACCCTTCCTCTTCTTACCTACTTACGATTCACTCAGTCAATCCTGTATCAAACATTCCCATTAATGCATTAGCACAAAGAAAGGCAGCAAAATAAGATATTAACAGCTAAAAAAAGCTTATCGAATTTGAGCAGATCTATAACATCATGACAGATTTTCAATTTCAGCATGATATGTATTTAAAAATTGAGAGTCTTTAAGTTAAAATCAAATTTAACAGAGAAAGAATCATTAAGTTAAAAAGAAATGCTAATTATGCTCAAAAATGCAAAGAAAAAAAAAGAAAAACACTTATCGAAAATAAGGATATAATATTATATGATAAATCTGACTGTCCTCCACTTCTTTTTGAACATCTGAATTTACATGATTATATCTATAATTTAATCAAATTTGGAGCAACTGACAAAAAATAATGAAAAGTAATGGTTAAAATGCAAATCATTGAAAATTTGTACAAAAATCTTGAAGAGAATTATAATGTTTATATAGTGAGAATAACATTGAACAATTATCTGCTACCTTACCAATCCAACTCCATTGCCATAAGAACACATCACCATTCAGCATGAGTCACAATAGCTAGAGCTACATATACTAAAATACAGAACCATTCTGATGGTCACTATTGTCTTACATCTGTTAAATGCACAAGACAATTTGCTACTGTCTTTGCTAATAATTCTGTTATTATTTTTTAAGATGATAAGGCGAAGATAGGACTTGAGGTACCTACTGTAGATTGAACATTTTGCATGTTGCAGTTAATTCACAAGCCCGTTAATGTGGCTAACCATGATTTTTCTCTAGAAAGTGGGCAAAAGTTAGTTTCATCAGTTTATCTTATGATTAAACCAAACAAGTTAAATAATGAGTTACAAATAGAATAACTTACCATTTTTATATGCCGTCAATGGTCCTTTGGTATGTCTTCACTCATACACATGCAAGACTTTGAAAACCTTATCCTAGATTCTCAATATAATAATGTGTTAAAAACCAATAGAGAAACTCGACCTATCTGGGTGTTATTGGTAGATGGAGGACTAAACGAAAATCTGAGATATTTAAAAAACATTAAAACATACTATCAATTTTTTTAGAAGTTCAATTTAGATTATTTGACTGTACAAACATATACCTCAGGATAGTTCAAGTATAATCCAGTAGAAAGAGATATGGTAACACTTTCTGAAAAATTGGCAGGTATTACACTACCAATTGATCACTTTAAATTACACTTAAATACATTAGGCAAAGTTATCAATTCAGAGTTAGCCCTTTGAAATTTTTATTATGCTAAAGAATTACTTTGCAATATCTGACGTAGATTTAATTTTTAGAAGAAGTGTCAATACACGATATATCAAAGAGTTTGCTAATCTATTCAGAAATTTAAAATTTGAAGATACAGATAAAGAAAAAGTAGAACAAAAATAACAAAAAAAGAAATGGGGCCTTTGCAATAAAAAAGGAGGAAACTCCAAAAAAATTAAAATTTTAGTTTATAAGCCAAAAATGTTTCAAATACTATAATTTGTTCAGATTTATTATTAACTCATTTTTTATTTTTTATTGAGTTTCCTTTCTTTCTATTGCAAAGGCCCCAAATATGAAAAAGAAAATGACTCATCAGAATGTTTTGTGCCATGATCATAGATTAAAAAATATTACTTATATTAATATTCCCTTGACATTAAACATTGCACAAATACAAGCTATTATAGATCCTCTCATATAAAAGAAGCCACAGATTTTCTTCTTTTAAATAATGGTTTTTTTGTCTCTAGTTACAAAAGCTAAAGATAAACATTTCACCAATCCTATACATCTTCTCAAATATTATGATCTCTTAAAAATTCTCAAGTATGATTCGCATTACCCATATCTTAACCAAACAACCTATTCGCATCTTTGTTATTCCATATACAACAAATACTTTTCAACTCTTACTTATTTGATGAACTATAAAAGAACAATGCATCCTGCTAGCTGTAAATGACCCAAGGGAAAAGCTAAAGAACAAAATTCAAGAATTCTTGAAGATTTCTCTCTTCTTCCATTACAATAAAAGTAACCTTTTCTTAACAAAATATGTTTAAGAGAATGTATATCAGATATAGAATGATCGTATATAGTTAATTTTTTGTCAGATATAATTACTATAATACAATAAAAAAATATATATATATTCTAAGCCACTAATATTATATGATTATATATGTAACCTAAGATCCTCTGCTACTCCATACCCCCTAAAATATTAGGTAATATATGTTATTGCCCTAATAATAATAGGTTTCTTTACCTACATTATTTTACTAATACTAGTAAAATTAAGAACCTGATTATTCAACTTAAAACTTATTTAATTATATAAAAAGCTAAATTATTGGATATGTCTTATGTGAATATTATTGATTATTTTTAAATTAAAATAAATTAATTTTATTTATTTATTATTAAATATGCAAATTTCATTCACTTATTATTAGATACACAAAGTTTGATTACTTTATTATTAAATATACAAAATTTGATTACTTTATAATAAAGTAATCATATTATTTACAATTATGTTTATTTTAAATTAATATTTAGATTATAACTTTGTGAAGAGATACCAGGTGGAATTTTAATTATAATATTATTATTAATGCAAGATAAAGGATTTCAGTTATTAGTACTAGATAAATACTTTTAATTTTTGTTATAAGTAGTAATTATTGGGGAATTAGAGTGATAAGATAGTTTAAAAGGTACTGTTACTGAAGTCTTTACATTTCCTGATATATTAATATGACTTGAATTTTAAATATTTTGTATTGCAGAAGCTGAATTTCTTAAATAGTAGATATAATCAAATCATTATTTGAATCTATAAAATATTTTCTTTTGAGTAAATAAATTTATTATATAAAAGAGACTAATAAAATTTATCATACAAATTTCATTAAAATTTAAATCTAAATTTTTTGAATAATCATCAAATTTATATTCTTCAAAATCCAATTCTTGTGATGTAAAAAAAATTAATAATTGTATATTTAAAATGTACTAATTTTCACTAGTTTTGCAATAATCTGCTAAACTATTAAAAGTCAGAATCAGAAAATCCATTATTTTTTAAAAATTGTATTTAAGGATGAAATCAGTTAAAAGCAAACTATTTAAACTACAGTTTAAACTTAAACTGATATATGATAGTTTTATTCAGTTTAAGCCACAGGTTTAATTGATTTGTACTCTTACAATTTAAACTATAATTAATAATAGAACAATAATATTTTTATTAATAAATAACAAAAAATGCTAATCAACAATTGTAACATTTTTTATATAAATATTTAGTTCTTTAATCTAGTATCTAATATTAAATATAAATAAAAATAATTCTGATAATATTTTATTAAATACTTTATCACAAGTTAATAGTAGACTTAATAGATTTATATGTAAAAAATTGCTTTACCTATAAATAAATATTTTACTCAAATTGCAGAATCACAATTTGTAACCATTATAATATTACATACCAAGCTTCAAAATTTAATAGAACTTTAAAAATACATGTAAAATTACAGTATAAAGATATTTATAAATCAAATACTTTAATAAAATTTAATTCATATAATCGATAAGAACAATAAGAATATAATAAATTTGTAATTAACTGGATATTTTAAATATACAACCTTTTTCTATAGTTAAAAAAGATTCATTTATCAATATGATCAAAAATTTTGATCTATGCTATTATATATCAAATTGGCACTATATTAAATCTTATATTATAAATCAATTTCAAATTTAGTAAGAAAGATTAAATTATGATATTCAAAAAATTTAAGAAATAATTATCTTAACAACCAACATGTAGACCTCTAAAAATAATCATGCTTTTTTAAGTATAACTATTCATTAAATAGATGATAATTGACAAACATAAATTTTTATTGAATATTATTCTATTTCATAAATTTTATTTTAGTATAAATATATCAAAAACTTTATTAAATTTATTAATTAAATATAACCTTATTACAAAAATTTTAGCATTAACAACTGATAATAATTCTATTATGATTTCATATAGTCATAAAATAGATGATAAATTAAATGTAAAATTTAATAATTTACTATTTTCTTATTATTGATAAGTGTTCACATACTTAACCTTACTGTATAATATAATCTTTAAATACATGATGAAGTAATTGAAAAAGTTCAAAATTTCATAAATAAAATCAAAAGATCAAATTTATTGACAGAAAATTTACGAATAATAAAATCTTTCATATTTAAGACCATAAATAAATATTAATACACATTAAAACTCTATTTATTTAATACTTAAAAAGTTTTAAAATATTCAAACTCAAGCTAATATACTTATTGCATAACATTAAGATGATTTTATTGATATATTTTTAACCAATAATAAATGAGTAAATATAAATATAAATGTATAAATACAATTAGTCCTCTTTATAATGAAATAGGCATTTAGACCAATTGGACTTTCGTTATAAAAAAATTTAGTAACATGATAATAAATAATTCAGTTTATTATACTGAATTATTCATTATAGTATTACCAATTTTTTTACATTATATCATATTAAATATTTATTATACTAAAAATTTAGAAATTATATTTATTATAATATAGTATTAGAGGATCACATTTACTATTAAGATAGGTCACCGTAAAATTTTTAAGATTTATATATAAATTTACCTTACTTAAAATTTTCTCTTTACTAATTAATTTTACTGACTTTTCAGTTATCCTTTTTAAATTATATATAATTTTACCTTACAAATTCAGAAACATTAATAATTAGATAATATTAAAAATTGACTTTATTGTATTTTTTAATTATTAGAAATTAAAAATATTACAAATTATTAGATAATATAATAAATGTAAATTATATTAATATTTGTTAGTTATAGATTGTTTTTAAAATTTCAATTACCTCTTATTATTGAAAAAAGAAAAAATCTTACTATTACTAATATCAAGTGTAAGCATCTCATAATTAGTGATGTTAAAAGATGATGCTTTACCAAGATAATAAATAACATTTTTAAAGGATAAATGGACAAATAAGTTACCACTTGTAGGTGATTAACATGTAAAATAACTTTCAGATAAATGACAATAAAAAATAATAGAAATAAATAAAAGAGAATCCACTGAATTTACACTAGAACGTACATAAGAATACCGATCATTAATTTTTTGATATTTAGCAAGAATCTGGCTAACACAAAGTTTTTTGCCTATATACACAATAACTAGTCCATAATCTTCCAATTGACATTCTTCAGATACGTCAGCATCTTCAAGATGTTGAACTATTGCAAAAAATATAATTAATACCAATTTTAAATAGAAAAAATAATAGCATGTATAATTACTTAGAATTATTTTAGGGATATTAATATTTTCTACATATTTTCTCATTTCTCAGCATTTAAGTTTTAGTTAGCTTTCAACATAAGAAGTATTTTCTTGAAGGCTACGTATAAGTTCATTTGCGGCATTTCTTTCAATTCTATTTTGTGAACCTTCATTCAAATTAAAAGTTGATCTGTTTTGAATTCCACATAAATGATCAGCTCTTGAAATGCATTATGAGATTTACGAATAATTAATGCTTTCAATACATCCAGTTCATCATTATTATTAAATAAGAGCTCCTCAAGTTCAGCTGAAATTGATGGTATTGTTGCACTTCTTTGGTGATTTAAAAGGTAGATAATTTTATTGAAATTGATTTTGCCAAGATTATCCCTCTGATCACTTGACCTAAATGCACATGATTCCAGATTTTCATTTAAGTCATCTAATTCATCGTATTCATCAAAGATACTATTATCGTTAACATTATTAACAAAAGAATGAAGTTCTTTATGTTGATTAATGAATGCCGTCTGAGCTACTTCTTTTGCTACATCACGTAATTGATCATTTTCAGAAATTAATGGATTAAAATTAATTGCAAGATTTATTTCTGCATGTTCCTGTATAAAAGAACATAGACTCATTTCAGATTTTGATAAAGCAATCAATTGTGCAAATTTTTTCACATTCAAGTAGGCAATTTGAATAGCGCCATGAATTTTATCTTACGTTGACCATTGGCGTAAAAGTTCAAGCAGAAAAATCAATAATATAATTCAGTTAGTCAAAAAGATAATATCAAAAATTTGAAATGATTATTAAAATAAATTGAACTAACTTGTTGCTGAAACTTTTTCTTTTTTCATTCCAAAATCACCAGTTTGAAGAATTTTGTCACGATGCATAACCCGTCTGAGAATTTTAAAAAATTCATAAGTAGTAAAATCTGACACTAATTAATGTGCAAGTCCAAACACATATTCCAAAGTTTCTGTTCTATGCTTCCATGGTAGTAGTGGATAATCTTCATAATAATCACGATGTAAAATAATTAACAAGACTAAGGATTCAAAAAGACTTTTAAAAATATGATAACTTTAGATTGAAATAAAATTTCAAGCTACCGAATACCATTCTTTAGAAGTATTTTCACTGGTCTTTTCGATATAGGACTTCTAAAAGTCAAGGAAGAAATAAGCATGCATGGCCATGATTATTCTAGTTTTATGACTAATCTTACGATTCAAATAAACATCAAAAAGTTCGCCTATAAAAAATATAATGTTTTAGCTAAGCTCATTTTAAAATAAGGTTTTTAATTATCTTAACTAAAATAAAAATAGGCTGAGTTTGTCTGAATTGATTACTATATTATCTTGACATATTCTAAGCAATTGTGAATAAAATACGCAAAACATCGCACTATCATCCTGTTTATCAACATTGCAAATATCACAGATACAAAACACAGAATTTTTCTTTTCCACAAGATTACAGAGTTGATCGTAATAAACTATATTGTTTTCAAATGTAAGTAATCGTGTTCTATAATGAATCTGATTCCTAGCTGTCTTTTTTGTATGCTTCATATCTTGCATACGTATGATTAGTTAATTGTCAAAAATTAGTGCTTTAAAATTAATTTCATAAAGGAAGCTTTAAATTTGAGAACTCCATTTGCTGAGAGATGTTCCATTACCATTTGCTGTGCTTTCATTTCTGTGATTACACCATCTGCTCCAAAACTTACAAGATTAATATTGCAACATGCTGTCATTTCTATAATCGTAAGCAAATGATTACTTATTTCCTTCGCTATTGCATCACTTTTAGTAGGCAATACTGTGATTATGACTGGTGGAATCTTAGATATTGGTATATAGAATGTTTTATGAAATTTCAACTTTAACAACATATTTTGACTATTGATAATAATAATAAAAAACAAACTTTAAGCAAAAAAACACGAATTTGAATAGCAACAGCATCTTGTTCTTTGATTTTTTTTATTATTTGATGAATATCATTATATGTTTCACATTTCGTCTGATTGGCTGGTAAAATGGAACCTATTATACCATCAAACTCTTGTGAATAGACTACCTTTAATCGTAATTTTGTATAGTCTATCATAAGAATTACTGGTCCTTTCTATTACAGTTCATTGGCAACCTTTGCAAACTGAGTAATATTTTTAAAGGATATTTCAGGATTCGTTAAAATATCTTGATCTTTACTGCGAAACTGTCTAAAAATCAAAAAATCAACCTATTTATTATACTAATATATTATTAAGGTTTGTAATTATAATGATATCTTATCTGATTGAAGATAAACTTGCATCAGCTAATGCTTGTCTAAATATTTTATATGTGTGAGATTTTTCAGAAATTAAGCTAAAAAATTAGAGTAAATGTTCACTATACTGAATTCTAGTTTTACGCTTTTCTGCTATTTCAAGTTCTTTTATTTGTATCATTAAATGTGCTAATTCCTCAAAAGTCTTATTAGTAGTAAAAGTTCTATTTCTTCTGAGTTTAGCCAGTTGAAGCCAAATTTCAGCTTCATCAGAATTTGCAGATGCCTGATACAATTTTCTCAAATTTTAGTTTTTAAGCATTTTAATAAATCTAACATTAAAATAACTATTTGGAATATATTTAGCTGTAGTACTAGTATGTCATTTCTGAAATATAATGAAATAAATAATTAATGTATTTAATATTTATATAAATATGTTAATAAACAGTATTACAGATATTTACTGTATTAATAGTATTTTTAAGTCAGAGATTAGCTGTAAGAGCCAAACACTTATCACAAATACCAGATTCATTTGTAGTAAAATTTGAACATTTAACACTAAATATAGCAATCAGATCCTTATCGATTTTTCATTGATAGTAAGTAAATAAATTTCTTTAAGAATTTTTTTTTGATCATCATTTAAAACACACTATGAATAATTTTTTTGATTTGAAAATTTTTCTGGAAATAATTCATATGCAACGATATCAGGTCATCAGCCACCATCATATTGCGAAGGATTTAAAAGAATATAATTGTGATACTTTTTATCTGTTAAACTTAAACAAGTAACACTGACACATGATAATTCGCTTAGTCTTTGTTCTTTTAACTTTTGATTTTTCTAAAAAGAAATTAAAGTTAGTTGTTTTGTAAAATTGCACAAACTACTTTTTGAGTGACTATCTAAATTATAAGCACAATAAGATTTATCAAGTTTAACCTCTTTATTACACATGCATTATACAGTTGTTTCATTAATAATTTCCAAAAAATATGTGTATTCTTTTAATCTTTTGTAACGTTTCAATTCATCACAATTTTTAAAAATAATATCATCAAGTGTATAGACTATTTTAGGCTTTTTTACTACTGGTTTATTTGTAGTATATTTTTTATGTTTTTTAAACTTTCCTATTTTTGTTTTATTTACATAAACAATTTACAACTTCACGCGTAAATAAAAAATATTTAAATAAACATTATTAGATAATTTACTTAATTAATCATATGAACATTTTAAGTTTTACCTTATAAATAAATGTAACATCTTTAAAGAATATATAGATTTTACCTTATTAATTATAAGTTACATTTTAAAAAAATACTTTCATTTTATCATATATTATCAGTTACATAAAAAAAATTTATCACGAAATTTCAGTTACATTTTTTTAATATTAAGTAAATTTACCTTATAAATTCAACCAGTTTTTTTGATTATTCTATATAATTTTTACCTTAAGCTTGTGGATGACCTCTATTAAAAGTAAGCAGGGTTCTAGTATTAGGCATTTATATTTCAAAAAAGAATCACGCATGATATATTATTAAATGTATTATAAAAAGAAAATAAACTATATCTAAACACATTTTAATTAATATTTTCACTCAATTACTATTAATAAAATTATCAAGATTTGTTTATCTTGCAGAAATAAACTGTTATTTCAAAGCTTCTTTCTTTAATTTTATAATGAGTTTCAATTCTTCTTTTTTTATATCAAAATAATCCTTTTGCTATTCTAAATACAAAATTATTTTTTCATAATATTCAATAACTTCATTATAAGTCACAGGGGTAAAGGATCTGAAGATTCTTCTATTTCTGTTTTTTAGTTAATAGGAAAAACTGCTTTTAAAATTTTCTCATTTGACAAAATTTCTGTTGTAATTTCATCATTATTATATTGAACAAATTTATCAGCTTTAAAAGGATCTTTAATATCAATCTTATTAATTAATTCTTAAATTTTATCTAATTCTTGTAAATGCGTATAATAGACTTGTTTATCAGCATTCATATCAATTTTGCTATTACTATCATTATTAGGTAAAATGTTCACCTTCAACTAATAATTATTAATCATATCTTATGTAATATTATTTCATGCATATAAAATATACTTAATGCATTTTTTAATATCAATATTAATAGACTCAATACCATATTCATTATATTTATCAAAAGCTTTAATTCGATTATGTAAAAATAACTTTTGATATTGTGTATAAAAAAATAAAATTATGTAAATAAACTAAATTTTAATTTTATAAATTAAATACTAGAGTTCCAGACGAGTCGAGTTAACTCACGAGTCAGATAAGCCGAGTTGAGTTTAAATCAAGTTGAGTTTATATTTTTTTGACTCGATGATTTGCGAGTCAAATCAAATTCAAGTCAAATTAAATATTTAACTCGACTCGACTTAAACTCGACTTGACTCAAGTTGACTTGAAATAGTATTATTAATAAATTAATATTTTAAAACTATAAAAATTATATATTATAATAATTGAAATACTTTATAATAGTTGAAATGTATTAATAGTTAATAATTGAAATTTATTTT